>JAQQBR010001835.1:4275211-4291311 GCA_030347285.1 Microctonus hyperodae
TATTTATTTTAGTCTAGGATTCTTTGAATAATTCTCTAAATAATTCTACGACATTGAAAAAAAATTAAAAAACTTACCTTAAAATTATTTGTAAATAAATTTATTCAAATAAATTATATAGGAAATTATTTTTTCCAGCGAGTATCCAAAGGAATCTTTAAATGAAAGAACTCCCCTAATATAATTGCCCTCTTCATTATTTTAAAAATGTAAAAAGAGTATACCTATCTTTTTTATTTCGATAATTGTTAAGTAGTCCGATAAATGCTTACTTCTAATTTCAGTGGTAATGTCAATATGAATAATTTACTATAGTGGACCAGAATATAATTTTGTGAATGATTATACTATTTAGTTGCATTTTATATCATAGAAAATAATGTGGAAGTGAAGAAATACAGTTGAAAGATTTTAAGATACATATAATAACAAAGTATCACAAGCTATATTCATTTATATCAACACAAACATGAATATAACAAGAAATGATACGGGAGTGATCAAAACGTAACATCTAGGTCATCTGTTAGGTTAGAAAATACAATTATGAATAATCGTCCATTATGGATAATTTTTATTTCGACAAGCTGGATATTTTTAATCACTATTTAAAATTTATAGGTTATTGTGCCATTCATGATTTTAGCAGAATCCAATTTATCACAATGATTACAGCTTGATGCTACTGTTTCACGTTGCAATAGATTTATGCTGAGGCCTTGAAACTGTGACTATACGAATCAGTGCGCTCAAAAAATCAATATCCGAACGTGTATTATTAAAGTTCGTTGAAAGAGCTACCTGATTGTGTGCGAGGTTCACATAAATTGCATTCAGACCAGGTTCAAAGCTGTCTTTTCACTCTATTCATTATACAATTTATCGCAATATTTGAATAGGTGGAGCTAAATTTATATAGTCGATACTCAAGTCTTTCAGCGAAATTTTATCTGCCCCACAAAGTGATTCATGGTAATTTAAAATATTCATCTTGAAATATTAAAAATATATATTTTATGTCAAAACGTTTCAATACCCTTACTATATGCTGATAGTGCTAACTATATAGTATCAGTTTTTCTGGCGATTATTATAATGTATTCTTTTCAATCGCCATTACCATCAAAACTGGCTATTCATTGTTTTAGTAAAGATGCCAACGTGCAAATGTACCTAAAACATTCTTAAGATTTCTTGATTTATCTGCGATAATTATGATTATAGTTAAATGAATTGGAAGACGTCAGCATAGATAGCAGTCTTTAATTAATTTCCAATATGAATTTAAAGATAAAAATTTGATATATCCCATTTGGATTCAAGACTGGAGCATACCTCCAAAATTATTAAGTTAGTATGTGCTAAAAACTATCAAATATTAGTATAATACATGTATTTAACAAATAATGTAAAATACTTGATATCATTTTCCCTCATAACTTACAGACACATATACTTATATTTATTGGCTTCATTCATTACTATAATTTCATATGTCTTATTCATAGTAATTGTAGCTTTAGTAACAAAATGAACGTTCCATTGAGTTTGAAAATATTTGTTAAATGTAATTTTTTATCGAAAGTTTTTTATTAATAATTTATCGATTTTGGGGTTTATCTCAGCATATTGATATCTGGTTTAAGCAGAAATCATATGTTTTGCACTATTATTTGGAAGCTTTTATTGTAGCTTAGGTACACATGAAAACAAATTAACTTTGTTTATCATCTTACATTCAAATATAAGAAATCAAAACTGCATTGAAAAAGTTCTATTGTAAAATGCTTACTTCATAAAATCGCAAAATCAACTCTTAGCATAGTAGTGGCAGACAACAATTCCATAATAAAAGTAAATAATTTTTAAATTGTTTTCATTATTATCAAACAAATATTTATATCAGAAGTAACACTACATATACGTTACAATTATTGAGTTTAGGCAATTAAGTATAGTTACTATTTCATTTTCTAATGAAAATTGCATGGATAACATAGATATGTATTCATATGCTTTGCAGAATTATCATATATAAACTTAACTCCACTTTTTGTTTACCATTTTCAGTAAGGTATTTTATTGTATATCATGCTTTTTTATAGTATTGAATAAATCACAGGAAACTATTAATAAATTAATAACATTGGCTATATCCAATCATCATTAATATTTCTATTCTTTCTCTTTCACTTCAATGCGGCCATTTTACATTCAAATTCATACAATATGTACTTACTTTATCTGACAATTACTGCCACTGCCACATAATGATTTTTATAGACTAATAAATATCATTAGTTTTTTCCTTTCTTTAGATATATTTTTCTGTTAATATTTCGGTTGGTATTGATATAAAAAATATCGAACCCTATATATTTTTGTACTCGTAACAAAATGCTTTATTCGAAACTAAAATAATATAGAGAATGTTTCATTACAAATTTAAAAACTGACATTACTTTCGGTTAAACCAGAAGTTTAAAATTATAAAAAAAATTTAAAACAAAAATGTAATTTACTGTAATACTTACCTTTCAAATTTTATTTCGATTTCTCTAATTATTTCAGAGACATTTACTTGGTTCCACACGTTTGCCTATCACTGTATATTAATTTATTATGTATTTATTCCATTAATTCCCACACATATTTCACGACTACCTTTTCTCATTCGCAGCCCATAAATTTTTACTTCTCTGCAACACCTCCCTTTTGTGCGGGTACTCATGAAAGATCGCTGAGAAGCTGGGCAAAAGAGGGAAATATCTCCATGACAGCTGTGTAACCTCCTCATCCAAGTTCCTTTTTTGTATTTTACCTCCTGATAAGGATATTATATTAATAGTATCATCGCATGATACTCGATATTACTGATGAAAATTACCGTGCAATATTAATAAAACATTATTCTTCCTTATTACTTTTATTCACGAGATTGTTTCTCTATCAGATATGCACCTGAAACACAAAAACAAATGATAAGAATCTGATGGTGTTTACATACAGAATCGAAAAATCTCTCTACGCATGCGCGTTATGTATTCACTTGGAAGCTTTTTGCGTGTATCTCGAGTGTACGGGAGAGAAATCAAGAGAACAGTGTTAGAGTTACAGTGGTGGTTTTGTTATTATTCTTGTTTCTTCGTTCGTTCCTGAAATATGATATTGATGCAGGAGAAAAATGAAAAAGAATGTGGTAAGTGCAAATAATAAAAATATATGATGTGGAAATTGTCGTAAGGTTATTTATCATACTAAAACATTGGCAAATATTTTACTGGGCAAGTGAAAAGGGCTAATGATATGAGTTAGGTGGGGAAGTGAAGAAATTGGTGAGGCGAGAGTGGGTCAAACGAGGCTTGAGCTAGTTTATCATGATATTATGTAGGTGACTTTGTGGTCTATTGTCTTGAGTCTATAGTTATTACATATTTTTATATAGGAAAATCCAATTATTAAGAATAGAATTCAAACACTTGAAAGAAAACACGTGTTATAATTGGTAAGTTAAAAATCTTTTTCATAAATATCAAATCCTTTTTTAACAACTATAAAACTCAATCTAAATCATTCGAAGTAAAGTTTGATGCATTGATATCATAATAATAACCTTCCATGCTACTATTACGCACGTTTTTCATCGGCAAATGGAAATAAACTAAAATATATATATATATGGATGATGTCCATTAGAGTGATAAAGAAGCATACAGATTTGCAATTCACCCTTTTATATGAATTTGCAGACAATACCGACAATTTAGTGATAATATTATTTCAAACGTAAAATCAATGGACGATATTTAGAATGGCGGAATTTTTAGAGTGGGATTGCCCAAAATATTGGCGAAAAATTTTTCTTTCCATTATAGCTAAATTTATATTGATATATAAATCGTTTGACTTTGTTTTTAGAATTAATTAACGGTCTGTAATTTGTTTTGTATAACCTTCAAAATTAGTTTTTATTAAGTGTTAGAATCAATTCGTAGTGTTTCTATCGTTATTTGTTTGCCAAAAAACGCTACGAATCAATTCCAACCCCTAATAGAAATTCGAATGAATTGAAAATAAACTACGTCGAATTTCACTCTACTACATTGTGAAAATAAGAATAAGCTTCGAAATGAGAAAAGCACTAGATGTAATTTGAGTTCATAATATATAAAAAACTGAAAAAGGAAAGCGGAAAAGTGAAATTCTGTATTGAATTTTTATCATGCAACAGAGTAATATTTAATTGTGTGAAATTATCAGCAACCTTCATCCATTGCATTCTATCGGCGTATAGTAACAAATGACAATAATATTAATGTGAATAAATAAAAAAAATTATCTTCTCAAACGCATTAATTTACTCGATGTCCTATAACCTTTTATTAAATATATTTCTGTAATTTCTCAAGATTATACTTATAAATGCTCATTCAAATCAAAATAATAAGTATTTAATACAGAATACATTTTTTATACATTATATATAATTTACATACATTGCTACGTCAGGGATGTGATTAGGGACGTTAAAAAAAATTATAAATTTAAGGTAAAGGAAGGATGTTCGCCATATTGCTATGCGCAGCTGAAACGTAAGTTGGTGTAGTGAATTATAATGGTTGAAATAATTATTTATTGAAGACACAAATGCGATTAAGTTTTGGATTAATTGATTAACACTGATTATTGATAACTTGATGATATTATTTATTAAAGAATAAGAGTCTTGAAAAGTTCTTAATGTTCCACTTCACTGATAATTTATAACTAATAACTCCACAGATAGACACGATTATTAACTTGAACTAATTAACTTGAGGATAGAGATAGGCGTTTGTTTTAGAGATTTCTGGATTGAAGTTGGAATGAAGACTTAGATGTTGATGGTTTGAAGATTGAGTCAGGACTGAAGTTTTTGTATAAAGAAAAGAGTGACGGAGGAAAGAAATTCAAAAGTAAAGATGATCATTGAGTTTCCACTACTGGGAAAGAAAGAAAGAAAGATTTCCCATGAAAAGTGAAGACTTATTTGCTAAATTGTAGTGTAAGCTAAATACTATGATAATGGCAATATGAAATAAATCGAATTAAAATTCAATAAAAGATTTTTGAATTTTTATCAAGTAAACTATATCATGTAGTTTATAAATTTTACGGCAGTACAACAAGTCTACTCTTCTGATCTCTATTTATCTGGTATCAGATTTTTACTTGTCTGGTATCTATCTATGGCATTCATTGTCAACACAAGTTACTGTTGCTTCATATATCGCTTCTCATATTCAAACTTAAAATTATGTCAGTACTTGTTGGAGAATGAAGATCGTGAGATTTGCATAAATAGCGTGAAGTTTTTTGTTTCTTTTTTTAGTCACTTTATTAATTTAAATGCTGCGATATTCACATACTTGAACTGTGTAATTTATATTTTTTCTTGCTATATTATTGCTCTGTATTATGTATTTACTATTGCTATTTTTTTTTTAGCTAATGTATAAATTACCCTATAGCTTTTGTTAGGGCATAATAAATTATCTATCTATCTCTACTTTTCAAGATTCCAGCTAATAATATAAGTTAGATTTTTGTAAAATACTGGAAAGTAGAGATCTGAAGAATTATAGACTTGTTGTACTGGCAATTTTACAATGCGTATTGTAAATATTGTCTATCAATACCGAGAAATCGATCTTGATAATATACTGAAAAAAAAATTCGGTTAATCGGCACCAAATAACTAGAGTTATAGTTGGTTCAACCGAACGAGGTGTTGAAACAAAGAAATTGCATTTATTTGGATTAAAAAATTGATACTCGAAGTTCATCAAAACAAAAATTTCAAGAATGAGAGATTTGAAAATAAATAAATTCGTCAAAACAGTTTCATATAGATTCAGAGTTCCAATATAAATTTAATTACTATTAAACATTGATGAAACTGTAAACATTTAGTTATAATTTTATAATTGTATTGTGCACACTGTTCATATACACATTTTTTCGGGTTTGTTACTATTTCAATGAACATGCAATATAATTTTGCATGTGTTTATTTTATTAATCAAAAATTTATCCAAAAAACTCTATTATTATTACTGTCTATAGTGCAATATAGATGCAATTTGATTGTGACTCTTTCCGATATAGGTAAAAGTATCTTTTTTGGAACGCAATTTTTAATGGGCCTAAAAATTTGTTTGAAGTGAATAAATAAGTTATTTAGTACCGCCCAAGTAACGGATTATTTGAATTTACCAAATTTTTTTTTCAGTGTATTATTGTATCGCAATTATGACAAATGATGCCTGCACGCAATGACAATTTTTTATCTTTGCAACATTATAGCTTGAAACTCTACTATGACCCGAATTTACTAATATGCCAGTCGACATTAAACGCTATTTTTTTACTCATATTACTTATATGAACCATTGTTGCTTACTATTATTATTAATATTTACCATTATTTCACATAATTATATCTATTGTAATTTATGTAAGATAATATAATTTTCTGTATTAATAAACTTTGTACACTGATCTATGCATTTGTTCCATAGCTGTCGCTAGGGCGTAATAAATAAATCTATCTATCTATCTATTGTAAAAATTTCGTACCAATTTTTTTTATCTTCTGTATTGTAAAACGTGCCCACTGAATATGAAAAAACTATACTATATTACTTATATTATTGGTAATTTTTGTTATATTATCGGGATATCCCGAGTTTACTGCCGGCATAGTAAATTTTATCGTGTGAATTTTAACATGATTTTTTAATCTAAAATTCTCCCCGTGTGATGAAGAATAATGAACATTTTTGCAACTTGATAAAATCGATATGACATTTTGTGGTTTAGGCGTAATGCTCGTATATACAGACATTCACATTTACAAAAATCTTGTATTTTTTTCTTACTATTTACCATTATCGTTTTATCTTATACAATACATTTTTTCGCCTTACCTTATTTATAATTCGCTCACTAGTTCTCATATGATTAATTGCATGATATTTCTACTGATCAATTTTTTTTTATCAAGATTAATTTAAATATATTTACAAAATTGATGAATTCCTTAAAAATAATAAACTCAACAATACAATTCAAATTTACAAACCATTATTAATATTTATTGTTTTCCAATTTCCAGAACTTGAAGTTGACGAATATTTCCACCACTTTACCGTGCAATGTCACAGTTGATTTGGATTTGCTGAAATCTGTCAGAAGATGTCATACAAGTTAACAAAATCGCGTTTAAGAATTAACAGATCCGATCATTCTGTCAAATATCTGGTCTTCCTAATAACAACCATCTCACGACGAAAATCTTTTTGACGCTTCATCAATTAAAGAAAATCATAAATTTTTATAAAATCATGAAAATTTAAAGTGGTTAAATCAAACACAATAAAATACGTAAATAAAACATCGAAATATAGTCATTATAGTACTATATAAATGGCTCCCAGATAACACAAGCATAATAGTTGCCTACCGACTATTATGACTGGCGCAAATATGAACTATTGGTAAACTGTATCTAGTGTTGTCTGGTATTGCAAGCGATGACTGTAATGCAGTCGGGTTGTGATGTCGCGGACAAAGCAGTGTCAACGGAGGACACGACAGAGGCGGTACATCTCGATGCAATATTGGCCGCCTTGATGGAGAATAAAGTAGAAGCAATAAAAGCTGCGTCATCAGTACTAACTGCACCATCAAAAGGCAAATGGAGCAGTGTACCAATCAGTCCTGGACATTCTAGACTCACTTCATCGTCAACGGCATCATCGTCGCAAAATCACAATCGTCATCGTCGAGACAAGCATCATCAGCATTCTAATAAAAAAGAACATTATTATAATAGTAATTACCAACAACGACATCGACATAGACGTTACGATTCGGCACCCTGTGAGAATTTTATTGAAGAGCACAGTGGTTATAATCATCAAAAGCATCTCCGCGGTAAGTTTAATTATTCAATGAACGCATTTTGAAGTACTTTTAATGTTTTCTGATAGAGACATGGGATATTTATGTGGATGTTCTGATTGACTGTTTGAAAGGGCACAGAAGAGCTTGTGAAAAGAATCGAACTACGAAGTACAAACGTCATTACTCCAGAAGCACTCACGTATTGTCTGACGACACGTACATTGACTTGAATGCACCTACGGAATTCATTGGTCTTGATCACGATTTAGCGTTTATAAATATTGAAAGACCTTCTGGAGTTTTAAGCGACAATGACGAATATCCAGGACTTGACCAAAATACCTCATTGTCACACACTGCGGCACATTTGTGAGTATAATTTTGATTTATCCGTTTAGTTGTTAATAACCTGGTGAAATTTAATTTTACTTTGCACCATTGACATCTTAGTACAATTTATCGTTTAAACAGAATAAATTTTTGATTGTTATCTGAGGAATAAACTTTTTTTAGCAACTCGATGAATATTTCAAAAATAAATACTACGGTAATCAAAGATTAATGAAGGCTCCTGATGATTAAAAAAACAAGTCAAGTTGAGAAATTCTACATTATGGTATTTTCAATTAGGAGTTTTCATAGTATCAACTAAATCCTTCCTTGGATTCTCCATTCTATAAACAACATAACATTTTGTATACTTCATAATATACACTGAATATCGATATTTAATTTAAATAAGTAATCGCTTTGTTACCTGGATACATATTGCTGATGACGAAACGTATCAGGATCAATAATTTATTTGATTCTTAAATTCAGTATTTGCAATAAATAAGAGCAACCTTGTCGGTTTACTGCGAGTATGAATTCATTCAATATGAATAGTAACGCATTTTCGAAAGTGCTTATAGATTTTAAAAAATCTGAAATAAAAGCTATCTTAACATCGAAATTTCGATTTTTTAACTTACCTTTCATGGACCAAGTTCCATTTGTTCATTCTCTCATCAAGAAAATAAATTCAATGTAAATATTTTCCTGTTAAATATTTTCAGACGTATTGTCAACGATGATGATGATTACTTAGCCCTGGATATTACGGACGAGTTGGATATGGATTCATTAAATTGCCCTGATTTGAGTATCGGTGATTCTCCGGAAGAGCAATACCGCTGTCCGCGAAAGAAACGCAAACGAAAACGCAAAGTCATAACCGATGACATTATTATGACAGATATACCTGAGGTGATGTTGGTTGATCATGATGAATTGCCACCCCGTGCTCGATGGACAATTGTAGCCACTGCATGTCTTTTATTTGCAATGTCTATACTTCTTGTGGGCGTCACACTACGAATGGCACCAATTATTGATGATATGGGTGAGTACATCACATATCTTATATCTATAAGGACGTTCAAATGCTTCTCTAGATAGTCAAATGAGTACTGAATTTTTATTGAAATTATTTGAGACTTAAATAAAGTTATAAAATTTATTAATAATTTTACAATGATTTATGAATTTTTTTCATTTGTTTCAAATATTTCTAAAGCATTTGTTATAAAAAATCAATAAATATAAGTTAGTAGTTTATTTGAGATAATTTTAATTGCATGTAAAATTTGGCAACACTGTCTCTTTCTCACCTGTCAACTTGAACATATATAGATATACATCTATACAGTAATCATTCAAAGTTAATATACATATATATATTTGCTTTGATTTTATAAATTTTTTGATTGACTTGATAATAACCTATGTTTTGTGTTGAAGTTCTCAATGTATGTATATATTTCTATACTGCGCGCTGTTGCCAGTTTTAAATATGGCGAGAAATCTACCAGAATAATTTTAATTATATTGATTTCATTAATTAATATTTAATTTTAACGTTCGTCAACACTATGTTCTTTGTGCAATTATATAAACTACATATTTCAAAGAATATTTTTAAACATTATTTATTGTTGTATCGACTCTAATTACAATATACTTATTATAATTTTTAACATGAGAGAATATTGTTTTTTCATAAAGCTTTGTGTTGAAAATTTGATTTTTAATCATCAATTACTTTATGAAATGATCAATAAAGGCTTTAAAATTTTTGAGGGAAGATAACTATGTAATTGAACTTATCAATTCTTAAAAATTAAAATTTTTATTCAGTACTCGGTCTGACGCTCGAACGTTCTGAATCGTGCATTTGCAACTTTTATTATGTTGCCTCAATCATACCCATGCTCAATTAGCCCCACTAATGGGGCACATTGAGCAATCGAAGCGCTCGATCATTTCTGGGAATAACTTGTAAATTTGCTCTTGACACGTTTTTGTCTCGTTAGACATTTTGAAGAAGACTAAATAATGAATCTAACAGCGCATGAATTGATTAAGTCCGATGCATCGTCTTAATACTATGGAAGGTTAAACCAAAAAGTGATCAACTAGCCCAGCTTTACTCTATCTCCTTAAGGATCAGAGAAAGGCAGAACTATTGTTATATTCGACTGTATTTCATGAAATACGTTTTTCAAATTGATTACAATTTTTCCTCCCTGCTATAAAGTTTTTAAATTTCCACAGAAAAAGCACACCTATAATGATTCTACTCACACAATTTTCGGACTTAATTTTTTCATTTAAGACTTACTGGTTTCAACGAAATAACTGGACTGTACTGAAATTTAGCAATGAAAAAGTTGACATTTAATACGTGTGACCCATCTCAAATACAAATATTTATACAACTTCATTTGATTTCATAAACAACATTAGTAATGTGTAAATAACGAATTTTTGATTCGATAAGTATTTTCGGGTTACACATTGCGAATAGTTGTAAAAATTGAATAAATCTGTTTCAGTTCGCAAGGAGAATGAAGAGTTGCTGAATACTTTGAATCAAGACACAGTTGCGTCAGAAAATAGAACTGCAGTGCATCTTTAAGATTTAATTGTTAATGAAGTCACGAAAAAAGGAGAGGAGAGGAACAAAATAATCAAAAATATACAGTGTATTTTACTCCATCGCTGGTGATTTTTAGCTGCTCTTTATTTCTGGTAATTGCTTCCAGAAATAATAAAATCGCCATATTGTTGATGGTTCCAATATTAATTCGACGCAAAGTTTAAATAAAAAATACAACGAGAAATCAATCGGAAATAAATAATCTGTATTTTATAATTCACATTAATTTAAAAAATCAGCAAATGCAGTGCGTATGTAACAAAGCAATTCAGTGATGAATATTTTTGTGTGATGAGTGTAATTTTCATATGGTCATCATGGCATACAGCACTCTATGTGAATACAATTCTCATGATGAATTTTAGATAATTAATGATTAACATATAGTTAGTTTTCTAATCATTAATAATTGAGAAATAACTAGAAAAAGTACGGAATGGTTTTTATCGAAAGTACAATACAAATACCACATTATTTATTTTTATTTTATCCCAATTATTATTATAGGGATTGTATTATATCTGTCATCATGTACAAAAAATTAATCAATTTACTGGTCAATTCTCACTGGGATATATTTAAGTCTATGATATTGATTAAACCTTTTAACATTTATTTCCCTTTGGATTTTGACTTCGACTACTTCGAGTGCATTCTATCAAGAGCTGATCATATACTGTAATAATATAAGAGCAGAAATATATCCCAATGAAAAAATGAAGATAAATACTTTTTTTTGCTGTATACTCGATCGGATATTTTTAAAAAACATTTGTATTTGTATTTAAAGCGCAAGAATTAAAATTCTCCCGTAACAGAGAATGAGCTTCCATCGTTTTCAAATTATATTACTCATAAGTAGGAAAGATTGTTGCTCAACATTGCTGTTTATAAATTAAAGTGATGAGTGAAAGTAGAATATAAATCTGTCTCAAATAACAGATTTATAATAAATAATTCGTTGGTGAAAAATATTTATTGTCGATGAGGTTTAACGCGTATCGAAAGTCATGAATAGAAACGTACATATTAATACTATTTGCTGATTAACATACGAAGTTTGTTCAAATAAAAAGGTGACTTTCAAGCGATTGTTATAAAACAATCGACCACTTTTACCATGTGAGATTTACAATTGTTAACATAATAATCAAGGAAATATGTGCGGTGTTCTGGAGAACATGATTAATATATTTACCATTTTCCACAGAATGAACATTAAAACAGTCTGGAAGTTGATTCAACAACAGATGGAAAATTCCAAATGGTATTGATATAGTATTTATAGGAAATACATATTTATATAAAATGACCGCCCAACACTGGAGCTTTGCATTTTTAGACTCAGATTATGAATCGATAATAATTGACGTAGGTAATTATGTAAAAAATAATGATAGCACAATTTTTTAAATGTGTTCTCTCTATTATAAAATGCGTTTACAATCAATTAAACATCCTCGGAGTAAAGTCATTACCAAGAAGAGAAAATTAAATGCCTCATATTTTTATTGGAAACGATGGTTTCAAATTGGAACCATTTTTAATGAGACCATTATCAAATGATGTAGCTAGGCAAGATGAAAACAGAACTACAATCCAATAGCAGACTTAATTAGTAGTGCAAGACGTATCGTAAAGAATTCTTTCGGTGTTACGGTCCAAAAAGGAGGTATTTTTCAAAATCATTTGCAGTAAATGTTGTCACTGTGGTTAGTATTGTTAAGGATGTTTGTTGTTGGCATAACTTTCTTACAATAAAGAGAGGACTTCATAGAAATAAGAACAAAATATAATTGATTCATATTGAAATGCTCATACCTTTAGAACTTTTTAACAGGCGAATATGACAATCAATTTCACAGTGTATATATACAGTTCGCGAAAAGTTTTTCCTTTAATTGTTTCAATCAATAATTTAAAAATAGCTCTGATAAACTTTATGATGAGTTAAACTGAAACATAATTTTTCATTTCTCTTGCGAGATTTTATAAACGTTCTGCTTTGTTTTTTATAATTTTTATAATCATTAGCAGTTGAATGATGTAGCAAATATTTTTCTCGAACTAATTTAATTAATTGTTCTGTTTCCAAAATATTGAAATTTACGGGTTTTTTGGCTTTTCAGTGAACAAAACGCCAGAACGTAGAATTTATCATTGACCATCGTGGTCTTATTACCGTCAGTATGTAATTGTTATTAAGAAATAAGAAGATGTAAAATCGACTAAATAGAAAAGGCCAATTCCTCATCTTTATTCGAACTTTTTTTTTTGTATTAGCGGAAAGACAATCTCAATTTTTCTGCCGGCAGGAAAATGACCATATTATCATCACAAATGACTCTCAAAAAGTTGCCATTGAAAAAAATTTCGTGTGTAACATGGGAAGGGTGAAAATTTGTAAAACACTAAATTCTTCTTTCGTTGTACAATATAGTATTTTCATTTCAAAAACTTGTGAAATATTTATACACAGTTGAAAAATATGTGTTGAAAATAATACATTTTGTATATTTTAACAGTCTACACCCACTTTTGTGTTGGTTCAACACAATGGTTAGCTGTTTAATGAATTCTTATACAAAAATTGTGTTTGAATATATTTGACACAAAGTCAATACTGTACATGTCAGCTTTACAGATTTTGAAGGTTATGTTTTATTAAATGTAAGTGTTAACCAAAAACATAAAGAAATGTTATGTTTTTCTGGTTAGAATTATACTTCATCAATGTTAATTATAAGATATAGTGGCGGTGACATAATCAATATATTATAAATAATATAAGTTTTTTTGTTATTTTGGAAATTTTAAAGAAAAAAAAATCTGTTACACTCAGCTGGTCGATATTTCTAGTTATTTGTATATTTCATACAATATTTTGTTATTCATTGTAAATATGTAGAATTTGAAATAATTTAATTAATATATATGTAACAATTAACTTATATTTGAAGAAGATAATCATTGTTAATAATGAAATGTACATTTAGAAAAGTTTAGTTAGCAAACCACAACGTTTCTGACTAAGCAATCTACTTATTCTCATTTTTATATTCAGAATAAAAATTTTTGCGTATTAGTCCACTGTAAATTTCTGTTCTAATTTTTCTAACACGAATTCTCGTGTTGAAAATTGATACAAAATCTGCTTTGAGGACAATTGACACAAATTTTGAGTAGACTTTTACACAAAAATTTTTTTACTACGTAGTGGTACATTATGTGTACATTAGGGTGTATCAATTTAGACAACTTTTTTTTTCAATTCGGAAACAGCCTGAAAACTTATTGGATGGTGAAAAAAAAAGTCTGTTCAAAGCGGAGCTCTTAGTATTAATATTTGGAGGTGGCCCTTTGTGATTTTCGTTTTTCTATTTAAATAACATGGGAAATTTTTTTTTTATTTTTGTTGCTCAGCATTCGTGCAACATAGAGATGAGCCGATAACATCTTTTTATAGGAAATGGACCGCTCTACACAATAGATCTATTATGCTTTTTTCATAAATTTAACCATTTATGTAAAATATATTAAAACTCAATAATATTTGAAATAGCTATTGAAAAACTATGAAAATCAGCTTGCATTGAAATTCGGACGAATATCTTTTATATGGTTAAATTTATGAAAAAAGTATGAGAAATCTTTTCTGTAGAGCATCCGATTTCCTATGGAAATATGCATTTCCCAATTGATAATAGTCATTTTTTAGTAAGTTACAAAAGTAAGAAAAAATAAATTTTTTTTTTTAAATTCCCAAACTTTGACGTCAAATATCATTCGAATGGTTAGATTTACGAAAAAAATACAAGAGAGCTTTTTTGTAGAGCGTTCGATTTTCTTTAAAATCATGTACTGAAGATTTGATAAACAATTTACTCACAATGAGTTATGATGTTTTGAATATGAGATATGAGTAAAAATGAAAAACGACGATGAGGAGGATTTTCGTATTAATATTAAGAGCTCATACTTTATATATATTCTTTAAATATCCAGCCCAGGAACAAACTTTTCTGTGTCGGAACTAAAAAAAAAGTCACTTTTTGACCTACCCTAATATGTACCCCGTTAATAAACATACTTTCCAAAATAACCCTCAGAAAAATAAGCTTAATGATGTATGAAATGCGTATTTCGTCACAATAAAGTCAAATTCGAACTTCAGAGTGGTACCTCAGAAAAGTTATTCCGATCATTATTAACATGGTAGCATCTCTTTGAATCCTATTTAATTATTCAGTGTAAAATAAGTGATTATTATGAATCGAAACGAGTAATCATCTAATGAAGAATATAATATATTATAGATTAGCATACAAACCTTATTTGCTCATATTTCAAGCTTTTATTTATAGTACATTATCAATTTCAATATTTTAAGTCGTCACAATAAATCTACGACAATTATTTCTTTAACGTAATAACGTTACATTAGAAAACATTGCCATAACTAAGTATCATAAATTTGTGATTTTAAAATTTGCAAAATTCGCTAGCAAAGTTGATTTCTTCATATAATTTCCAACTTGGACAATTGGAAGTTTTCTCCTTCGATGTATTAAAAGACGTAAATGGCGTTACTCATTTACGTGTATATAGAAACATGAATTGATTCGAGAATAAGAAAATGGAAGCATATACATGCAGGCCTATACGGAGTACTATCCTTTCTGCACTATAGTACCGATACATTTTATAAATTAAGCATCATTTCCACATATTTTAATTATGAATATACATGCGATGCATCACATAAACAAATACAAAAAAGAACATCATGCATAGATAAGTAACTGAGTGTAATGAATTCTACATGTCATATGTTTTTTTGATTTTGTCGTGTATAAAGTACATCTTGAAAATTCGAACACTTGGATCATTTGTTGTGATAAATTATAAATATTTGTTTGATAGACATAATTAAAAATATTGTGTTCTGTATGATGATTTTTTAAAATGTCTGAATCATCTAAAATTGGATATGACAGTTCCGCAACAAAAAATTCCTGTTTATTTATGGTTCTTTACTCAGTTTATATGATTTATATTTACTTGTAATTCTAAAAATAAATGATAGACAATCAAACAGAAGAAATATTAAATTGTGCATCGATTAGTAAAATTGAAATTTGAAATGTTCAAAATTTAATCTTGAATCAAAACT
>JAQQBR010001835.1:4293853-4313423 GCA_030347285.1 Microctonus hyperodae
AAAGCAAAAAAAAATATTGAAAACTGTACGAGTTATCATGGTGGACGTGGCGGGAAAACTCGTTTCGAGAAAAACGCGTTCAAAGTTTCAATTGCATACATCAGACCCTCGTCGGGTCGTCACGTTTTTTATACAATAACTTTCGATCTATGAGAAATTTTCACAATCTACTTGGACAGAAATACGCCCAAGACTACATAGAATAGTAATCTGTGAAACAAAAATCGATTTTTTTTGAATGAGTAACGTATATGTAACCCCTTACATAAATGCTATACTACTTATACATGCAGGTATATTGCACGAAAACTTCGTGTATTTAACTATCGTACATTAGTTTTTTACCCTGCTTCAAAGGGTAATGTTAATCTTCGTCATGTAGTGCTCCTCTTCATTTTGTGTAATATTTTAGTCATTACTTGCGTCAAGATAGTTCGATGAAAATGTAATTTTTTCTTCATTTCAAGTTTGATTATAATTAATTCGTAAGTGAAAATTTATTTTATATTTCGTAGTGTCATTTAAAACCTTTTACCATTTAGTCTTTGAAAAATGTGGAATTGAAATTTACAAAAATCACATGTGGAGAATAAAAGTAATGATCACCATAACGCATCAAAATTTTATCAATTCATCGAACTCCCTTGATTATTTAATAATTTGTACGAAATAAATCAGTCGCACTATGTTCACCCTGCCTTAAAGGGGATTTCATAAGAATTTGGTTGTAAAAAAAAATCAAAGACACTACATATAATATCAGTCTCCAAACATTCTTAAACCCTGCTTCGAAGGGATGAGAAGATGATCTTACAGAACTGCTCATCATTTTAAGATTTTTCCTTGACGAAGGTCTTTAAGAAATATTTTTTTTAACACTAATTACATATTCTGCACTGTCGAATATACATGATTAAATTACTACATTCCTCAATCTACAAATAGTCACAAAAGCAGCTATTTTTCTAAATATAACTAGAAAAAATACTATGTATTTGAATTGAATTCAGAGATTTAAAATAATTCATTCTAATCCATTTAACATTCATTCTCCCAGATAATTAAATCAATATTTGTTTATATTCATAGATATACCGTGCTATTTATATCGTTAATTTTTATTTAGTTATTTATTTGCCTTTGATTACTTTTTTGTCTATGACAATTAAAATCTTCCTGTATTTCTAGCAAAGATTTACCACTGGTTTCAGGCACCACGAAGTAAATAAATCCAATGCCAATAAAACAAGTGATAGCAAAGAATCCGAAAGACGTATAAATTCCGCAGTAATCAGTCACTATCTGGAACATTTTGGAAACACAAAATGCCAACATTGATGCCCAAATATTTGCCAATGATACAGCAATGCCTTTAATATTCGTTGGAAATAGTTCTCCAAGCATCATATATGGCAACGGACTTAATCCCAAAGCTATAACGAATTCATAAACGATAACGGACCCATCTAGAATCCACCCGAAATTATTTATATTACAACCAAGATATAATTTGACGACGTAAAATATAGTAGATGTGGTCAACGCAAGCGCAGCTAAAAATGTCGTGCTTAATAACAACGGCCTCCTGCCAAGTTTATCCACCAAAGCAGCTGCGGCTATACCGGCAATTAATTGAAGAATACTCAAAATGATAACAGAAATGCCAGGTGATAATCCAGAATCACTTTCAGCAATTATTTCTTGAGTGTAAGATTCAATAGCAGCTATACCACTGAATTGTAAAATTAACTGAAGTCCAAAACTGATTATGACTGCTTTACGAGTGCCAATAGATTGAAAAAGATCCCAAAAATTTCCACGATCTGTCATATCTTTCATGACTGTTTTGGCCATTTGATCTAAGACCTCTTCGAGTCCTTCTTTAGATTTATAAGAGTTTAATCGCTGCAGGCATTCTGCTGCTCCATTATGATCTTTTTTCAATATAAGATAGTAAGGTGATTCTGGCATCCATATGAAGCTTAGAAAAAATAGTACTGGAATAATTGCACAATAATATGCAAGATAGTGATAATCAACAAAAGGTCCGATGCCATGAGCGTATAATTCACCTAGCGTAACCATAAGTTTAACAAATGATCCTAAAGCACCTCGAATATTTTTACTAGCTATTTCTCCAATATACATTGGGCATACAACATATGTAATACCCTGTCCAACGCCACTGATAAGACGAGAAGCATATAATACGTACGGGTTCCATGCAAAGATTATTAAAATCCATCCAAATAGTAATGGTAATCCAGAAAACAAGAGAGTAATTTTCCGACCATAACGATCTACCATTAACGCAGCCATTAAATTACCAGGAATGGAACCTAGAAGGTAGAACGAAACAATCCAAGAAGCATCGTTTGATGTGGTTGGCAGGTGTGAATTATTTGATTTTAAATAAGGTAGAGTTGGTGATGTCCAACCAATATGTGAGCCAGAGATTGCCATTGAAAGAGTTGCTGAAACAAAATTATAAATATGTTTAATATTTTTTGGTGTTTGAATAATAATCACTAGAGTTGAGCAACGTTGAGTGTGATCAATAATCAAGATAATTTTTGTAAGAGTCCACTGGGAATTTATGTTCAAATTTGTTTATAGCACAATTTGTTGTGAGATACATATGAAAATTTTTTTTTGTATTTCAGTTATACACATGACTAATTTTTCTATTAACCCTTACCGTGTAACGTAGGGTCACTCATGTCCTGGCAAAAGTAACTGTCTCTTGTAACCCGAAAGAGGGTAGAAGGGAGGAGGGCCGAATTGTACTGAGAAAGATGGTATATTGCTAAGCTACTGGGCTCCTCACGCGTCGACGGTCTGATGTGTAAATAGCAGTTGTGAAAGTCGGCTGCAAGAACAGCAAGGTATCTGGCAGTGCATCTTTCACATTGGAAAAGATATTATTCGACGTGACGAATAGGTAGCCTAAAAAAAGAATTGAAAAAAATGGCCGAATCTCAGGTAATTGGCCTTTGGACACCTAAAATTTTGAGACGAAACCAGATCATAGGAGCAGTGATTCTAATTCGCGCCAAATTGAAGTTTGAAGCATGCTGATGTAGAAAAAAATGAGGTGCCATGAATTAATTGGATTTATCTATGGAGTGACGAGTCTTGAAAGTCAAGCGCTATCGCGGCGGCGACCGCCGATGAACTTCAAAATCATGCGAAAAAATAGTTCAATATTATTTAATGAAGAAAATATAAAATGATAGCATTTATTAAGTTTATCAATTGTAACATACATAAAATGAATTTTCTGGGTTTAATCTATTAAATAGAATTGTACAACAAATTCATGGAAAGTGATAGATGATATTAATTTATAAATCAATTTTTATTTATTTAAAATTCAAAGATAATGATTACAAAACACTTAAATTATATTAAACCAGAAAGTTAATTAATAAAATATATAACATAATCAGTTTTCGTTGTTATCGTCTGATAAAACTTTTAACTCAATGTCATCATCGACATTTTAGTTGTTAAATGACATAAAAGAAAAAAAAAGTCAAATAAAAGATCTGGAATATCACATTCACCTTCCAGAATATCGTCGACGTCTAAGTTACTCGGAAATTTATGTTTTTCCATTTGTATAAACTATTTGTATAACCCATAGATAAATCCAATTAATTCATGGCACCCCATTTTTTTCTACTTCAGCATGCTTAAAACTTCAATTTGGGGCAAATTAGAATCACTGAGCCCATGATCTGGTCATGTGAAAGAAGCATTGCCATATATCCTGTTATTTTTGCAGCCGGCTCTCGGAAAAATTTTGAAAGTGCACAAGTAACCCGACGTTACATGTTACATTGATTTAA
Organism: Microctonus hyperodae; assembly: GCA_030347285.1. Taxonomy (NCBI): domain Eukaryota; kingdom Metazoa; phylum Arthropoda; class Insecta; order Hymenoptera; family Braconidae; genus Microctonus; species Microctonus hyperodae. The sequence continues at coordinate 4,297,705 of JAQQBR010001835.1, forward strand.
AATAGCACATGAATAAAAAGATTATTTTAATTTGGATGTTTTTTTCATATTTTCATTTGTTTATATAGATATATTGTTTGAAAAAATAAAAAAATCGGCAATATATCGAATGATTTTTAAAGCAGGATAGTTAATGAGGTAACATAAATTTTTCCAGATTTTTTAGAACACTTTAATGTACTTTTTTAAGCGTCGGACACAAAATACCCGACGTTACACGTATAAGGTGCCGAAAAAGACGTTACACAGTAAGGGTTAATAATATAACTTATTGTTGTAAACACTGATGTTGATAAAAAACTATGGGCACAGTAAAATATATTTTACCTGTAAAAGCGGCTAAATATTGTAACCATTGGTTGGTGGGCATTTCGTTGTCCATGTTACTTGACGTCATTTCATTCGAAAATATTAATTAAATTATTCAATTGAGGAATCGATGAAAAAAAAACACAACTTATTACACCATTATTTTATAATATAAATCCAAAATATCTGTAAACACATAAAAAGCAGTACCCAGAGAAAAACGTTAGCTAAAACTAAATTCGTAAATTTCAAATATAATCAACACGAACAATTATGTAATCATAACTTCCCTCCTTCTTATACATTGCAGTAATCAGAAAACATATTCGAGGCTTCTTATACATATTATGAATATTAATTTTTCCTATTTGTATTAGTTTAATGGCGCCAGGTTGGTGGCTCCTATTAAACAATCAGAATAATGTAGAATATTATAATTATCTTGACAAACAATGTCATCAGTAACTGAATGTATTACTTATTTTAATATGAATTAGATGAAATGTTAACTTTTTTATACCGCATCATAGATAACATCTAAATTTATGTAAATTATGAATATAAAGTGATAATGTTAGACTTATCATCTCACCTTTTATGTATATTTTACTGAGAATTATTTCAATGACACAAATTGCCACAACGAAATTTTATTGGGTGCTTAATTTTATATCACAAAAATTAATCCATAAGATAAAAATTTTTTCTTAAAAAACACTAAATATAAAACGTTAAATTTTTATTTCAGCTTTACTTATTAATGTTATATTATATATGGAGCATTCTAGTTCATTACATAAAGAATGATAATGTACGCACTTTTCGGAAACGCCAGATCAACTTTGTTGTTTCCTTATTACATCAGTTGTACCACCATAAATTTCCAGCAATGAGGTTCTTATTCCCGAGAATCCAGAAAAAATAGAGACAGGAGCCAAAAGTTTCAACACCTACCACTTATTTATGAGAAGAGTACATTATATTTATGTTTATAATTTATATAAAATAAAAACCCTCCCACTTCACCAAATCAACCAATGACAATTCTGACAAAAAGTCAGTTCTCTACAGTTCTTTCATAAACATCAAATAAAAAAGTTCTCTAATCAAAAACAATATATACGACATTGAAAGTTGTGCAAGCCCAAGAGTGACATACATCTACAAACCTGCAAGTATAATAAAGATTAATTAGACACAATGAATTATCAAATTAATCAGAGTTCTTACTTGTGATATTATAATCGTATTATGAAAACTGTTGGACGAATCAATAAAATCTCATTCTGATTAATCAATAAAAAAATATCAACTTATTTTGTTTCAACATTTTCATTTTGTGTATAACCATTATACAAATAAATAGTATAGCTTTAATTCAAACCAGTAGTGTTCTCAAGAATCATTCCAAATAAATAGTCAACCATCTTCACACTGCCATTAGTTCTTGTGAAAAGAATTCTAAAGTATCAAAGTAAGAAATTAATGAAAAAATGTCATGGATATGTAACTTATGTCATAGGGAAACCTCAAGTAGTATATCATTTTCTGCAAAAGCCAGTCTTGAAATCAATTAAATAGATACTTAATAAACATTTTAATAAAGTACATAAATTTTTTACCACCTTGAATTTATTTTCTTACAGAAAATAATATTTTCTAAAAAATGAAATACTTTGCGAGAAATGGAAGAATGCATGCGAAATATTTGATTGAGACAACATTTCCCTCATTTTGATGAATACTTGCACGTTGACTTTTTCGATAGAATTCTTAATATAAGTCATGAAGCTGCTGCATATTCTCAATAATGTCCAACTGGGAATTGACGCAGATTTATATCTTAACATTAGTTTATTTTTCGAGGGGGACAAAATTATCTGAAAAAGATGTATATACCTATACTTTCCAACCACATATTATAAACTTATTTTGTTTACAATAACAGCTTCTATAATAAAACTATTTTCTAAAATAAAAACAAAATAGTGGTCAACTTCATCACTCCTAAAATATTTATTTAAGAACAAGTGATATTGTTGAATCGTGTTCTTACTTATAATCATTAATTTATACAGCTTTTATAATAAAGCTATTTATCAAAATGAAATCATTTTTCCTAACGTATACAAGTTTCTGCGCATGTCATTTTCACAAAAGGAGACTTGCGCGTGCGCACATCAATCTATCTCACATTTACAGCGATCGTTTCATTCTTCACAATAAGCAATACATTTATACATATACTATATAGGTGTATTACATATATGGCGTTTACACTTTCTTAACCTTAAAAAAAATTCGACTATACATATACAATCATAATAAATAATATGTTGTTGAAGGTTTCATTAACAATAGACATAATAATATCAAATATAAGTATATTATTTTGTGACCAATAAAACTTCACACGATCACTTATTTGTGATTTTTATTTTTGCAACTGTATGTATTTTTATACAACTCTACTGATAATCATATAATCAACTATGCATACATAATGACATCAAAAAAACACTTATTTCTAAAATAAATTAAACAATAAAAGTATTTCATAATATCAAAAATTATATCATGGTTCTTTGGTTTGTCATTTTTTTCATCAACATTTTGAAAATATCGTGTTCCGAAATACGTGAGTATAATTTTTAATTATTTATACATTTATAAATTTAAAATTACGAATTAAAATAAATTGAAATTTGAAATTTCCATCAAATTCTACAATAAACAATTTAATATACATTGACAGAAATTCAAGGATATTGTGCAATTTACAATGGACAAATTTGTAAGAAATATCTCACCGGGATTGGTAATGTCTGGTTTAATGATTCTCATGATAATCCAGGTGGATTATTGAACGAACAAATAACAACTGATCTATGGGAAGAATTAATTTCAACGTTGAAGGAACCATGTCGTTCTGCAGCCGAGGTAGTTTTTTTGTTCATTACTTATTTGAATTCAAATGATAAATTAATTCATTTTTATTATAGAAAATGCTATGTGTGCATGCCTTTCCATTGTGCAACAAGTCAATACCACTACCATTATGTTATGAAGATTGTATGGCAGTTCGTCATGAATTCTGTTTCAATGATTGGGCTTTAATTGAAGACAATAAACAAAGAGATATATACATTAGATCTCGAGGTCACTTTAGATTACCGGATTGCGATCTTTTGCCAAAATTAGAAAATGGGCCGGGTGCGTGCTCTCATATTCATTTAACAGATATGAACCAAGATCTCATTACATGTTAGTAAAATATTCCTAATATTATCGATAAATTTTTTTTAGCAATAATTTTATATAAATATCAATAAAACTATATGCTTTCATATATTCCAATAATTAATAGATGACTGTGTACAAGATAATGGTCGATATTATTTGGGTACAATGAATCGAACAAAAAATGGGCTTGATTGTCAATCATGGAATAGTCAACAGCCACATAGTCACAATAAACCACCCAATGTGTTTCCACAAATACGATATGGTGAAAATTATTGTCGTAACGCTGGTGGTGACGAGATAATGCCATGGTGTTTTACTATGGATCCATTAGTTCGCTGGCAGCATTGTGATATTCCAATATGTGGTATAATTATAATATATTTACTATACTTTTCATTACGTTAGTGAAAGAAAAAATAATATTATTTTAGACTCGAAATCGATGATAAAAATTATCAAGTTTTCTAAATTTCAATATACGTAAAATATCTTTTTTGCTTAATAATCTGTATATCTTTTTCAGACTTCAAAGTTAAGATTAAAAGAAATATATAATGTTCACATTTTAGAGTGAATCAAATTCATTATCAAACATATATGACTAACTTGATAAAAAGGACTGATCACTAACTTGTTAATTTTTTTCCGATGAAATAATACTCATTTAAATATTGATTTAAATTTCAAATTTACAGATAATTCAACTAATATAACTAAATGGGAAATTGATTCTAAAAATATCATGATGGAAACTGTTTTCACACCAACATTTACAATGGTTATGTCAGCCCTAGGAGTCGTTGTAATTGTTGCTTCATTACTAGCAATTTTATTGAGTCAAAGACTGAAGAAACAACACGATGGTTATAATCCAACGCAACCTCCCGTAATAATTGAACTTTAATTATTTTTACTGATTTAGTGCAAGAAATATAAAATGTTCTGTACTATAAGTGATCATTACTGACGAATTTCAAATTTTTTTTTTTTATAAAAAACTAAACTGACGTATAAGATATAAAAATATTTTATTATTTTTCCAAAAATCATAATTTATTTTTCGCACTAAGATTTTAAATTAAGGAATTCGTCAGCATTATATATTTGAAATATTATTTACTTTGAAATATCATGCATATAAAATATTCTTAAAGTATTATATGGTTTCTTTATAATATTTAATTGTATTTTTGCAGGATATAAATATTGATCTCGATAAGCTACCAAACAACGATGCATATCATAAGACTGGGGCACAATTGAATCCAAAGTTGGAAATTCTCGAATTTCCACGTAACAATATTATTTATATACGTGATTTAGGACAAGGTGCATTTGGACGAGTATTTCAAGCAAAAGCACCTGGATTAATTCAAGGTGAAGAATTTACCAACGTAGCAGTAAAAATGCTGAAAGAAGAAGCATCCGAGGATTTACTTGTTGATTTTGAACGAGAAGCTTGTCTATTGGCTGAATTCGATCATCCAAATATCGTTAAGCTTCTCGGTGTCTGTGCGCTTGGTCGCCCAATGTGTTTGTTATTCGAGTATATGGGTCGGGGTGATTTAAATGAATTCTTACGTTCATGTTGTTCGGATAATTATAAATTTTCAGGCGTCAATAATAAGAATAGTGTTACAGCCACCGATGATAATTCACGTCTGTCACATATGGATCTTATAAACATTGCACGACAAGTTGCATCGGGTATGGTTTATTTATCAGACAGAAAATTTGTTCATCGTGATCTTGCAACGAGAAATTGTTTAATTAACGATCAAATGATTGTAAAAATAGCTGATTTTGGTTTGTCACAAAAAATTTACCTTCAGGATTATTACAAGGGCGATGATCAAGATGCAATACCAGTAAGATGGATGCCGCTAGAAAGTATTCTGTATAATAAATATACAATTGAGTCTGATGTTTGGGCATTTGCGGTATGTTTATGGGAAATATTCAGTTTTGCTCTTCAACCATATTATGGTATGACACACGAAGAAGTTGTTAAATATATTAAAGATGGCAATGTACTCGAATGCCCTGATAATACACCTAAGGATATTTATAATTTGATGAAAATCTGTTGGAATCGACGACCAACTGATAGACCATCATTCAGAACTATTTATCAAACTTTGGATACAATTAAACATCAAATTGAAATAGAAAATAAATCTGAAAGTATTGCGTTACGTATTCATATTTAGAACTGTGCATTTGCAGTAACTGCAGTATTAGTGCATATGTTCAATTATACAAATATATATGTACGAAAAATATTTTTAAGACTGAAAGACCACAACATGATCAAATGTATTATACAAGCTACTTTTTTGTATCCTCAATATAAAAAATCCTGTATAATATTAACACATTTTTATTCAAAGTATTACCAAGTTAATGTATTAACTATCATTTTGTCTATAAAACTTTTTTTGTTATCAAATAAAGAATATTGAGTTGTATTATTTGATTATTTTACTATGTATTTTATCGACTCAGAAGCCGCGTCGTTGTAAATTAATAATAATTGATAATAAAACTTAATATTAACATGATGATTTCAAAGTGCTGAAATATTTAAAATTTTATCATACTCCATAATTTATCTTTAAATAATTCCATTAAAATTCACTAGTAATCATAATTAATATAAATAAATAATTGTTTTTCTATGCAGATAAATTTTGAAGAAAAAAAAAAAATTGTAATGAAGGATAATTTTCCTTGATGGAGAGTAAAATGAAATGTCATTATATTTAACGATTATAATTCATATATATTTGAGTACATAGACTAGTCACTTCTAGGCCAAATGTCATATGACAAATATATGTTTCAGATACCAATTCATTTGGTAACTTCCACTGTAATACTATGTAGTATTCATAACGCTTCCATCATATTGTTTTGTTCGTCAATTAAAATGTTAAAGTAAAGGAGACTGCCGATATATTTAATATTGACAGCAAAGTCCACAAGAGATCATTCTTCACATAATGTCAACATCAAATGACACTACTTTTATAATTAAATACGTCATTGTTGAAGACATAAAATTTCTATAATTTTTTTCATAAAAAAAAATCAATAAAATAAATCAAAGAGGTATTTATGTACATGGTTAAAGAAAATGATAATATTTATGATTTAAAAATCAATATAAATGATGATTGAATAAAGTATGAAAAACTAAAATGATTGATAATAATGAAAATAATTATTAGAGAATCATTTAGGGATTCAATGCACCTAACGAATATAATATTTGTTTAGCTACATTGCTAGATTCAAATTTTATATTACAAACAAGATCACTCTTTTTCATGGCATTAACTTGTCAGATATTTCGTTATTCTGAAACTTCACTCCATTTTGATTCAACAGCTATTCGATCAAAGCAGTCAAGTAGGAATGTATACTGCAAAAAAAAAATGAATTAAAACAAAAAAATAATGAAATACATTAAATAAATAATTATAAATATTAAACTCAATGAATTTAATAAGTAAAAACTCACATAAGGTGTGAAAATTTTGAGCCAACGTGATGGACGATTATCGGGTCGCGTGTATTGAAAACAAAAAGCCATTCCTTCTTCATCGATTTCCCATCGTGTTATATTTTTCCACATAAATTCAATAACCTGAGATTCAAGTGTTCCATCTTCTTTAGCTGCATGAAGTTTAAATGCTGATGCTCCAACCGCTGCTATTACATGACCTTCTTTTCGAGAGTCACATGGACAATGTGGAAAGACAATATCACCATAGCCGCTAAGTTCACGTGCCAATTTCAAATATTCATGCTTTCTCGATGCATCTTGAAGTGCTTTCAATTGATATAATCGCTCGCCAGCATTAATATGTCCTCTATTAACTTCGTCAACTGTTTGCCAAAAAATCCACGTTAATGCCTGCTCACTGAGCGATCGTGAAATATTAAACAGCCATCTTCTTATCGACAAACAAGTCGCACTTGCTGTAGAATAATTTTGTATGTAAAGTGTATGCGGATGTTCATGTGGTTGTAATTTACGTTCAAAATTATATTCAACAATTTCAAAGAGATAGAAATATTTGGCAGTATCAATCTCTAATCCAATTTTACAACATATCGCATCATAAACATCTTTAGCTAATGCAGCTTTTGCTACAGTTACAGTAATGACTTCTCGATCAGGTAATAAAATTTTTAAATCTACTGCCGGTCCTTGGTCACCATCATCTTCTAATCTATCAGTTAAAAATTCTTGCATCGCGTCACTCTCAGCAATCACGCGAACTGCACAAACTTTTTCTAAATATTGTTCAAGGCCGCGTCGTCGTGCATCCAATTGTTGTTCGCTTAATTGAAAAGGCCATTTCCCCGGTAATTTTGGAAAATTAAACCCAATAAATTCTTTTTTCAACGCCAAATGTAACGCTGCGAATTCTCGATAGCGTCTCGAGCATAAATGACGTCCTGCCATGTAAACATTAAAAACTACATATCTCTCATGTTTTCGTTCTCGTCCATGATAATCCGGCACGCTTATTGGTAATGATCGTTTTTCACTGTAGTCCACTGAAGCATAACTGAAAATAATATATTTTATTCATTATTCAAAGTTTTTTTTCATCAACTTCCATTTCAAATACTTAATAATATTTTACCTTAAATCTTCATATGGTTCTAATCTTTCGGCTTCTTGTGGAGTAACAGAAATGACAGTCAATGTCAAAACATCACCACCTGATTTAATAAGATCAACGACTTGTTTATGCGTCGCACCTTCGACATTGATATTATTTCTGTACAAAACATAAAACAATTCAAATTGTCATACAATTATTAGCATAACAAATGCTACACATTTCCAACTACAATATTATTTGATATTTATATAAATCTACATGTCCATATGTATATGTGTACGTCAATGTATATATGTATCTGTGTCTATCTACATTATATATGAGAATGGGCACGTACACTTCAAGAATACGGTCTCCTTTGCGAACCCCAGCCTTTTCAGCTGCGCCGTGTGGTAATACTGCACTAACATGTTGTAAAGGTGCATAAAGTTCACCGTTGATGCTTCGCAATTGTCCACCTTCACTCACCTGCCCACGTACATTAAATCCAAATCCAGTTTCAGTTTTATATATTGTAACACAACGTGGTCCTTGACCCGTTGAATTTTGGGAATTAATGGAATGTTGTAATACACGAGCATTATCAATCATTGTTGATCCAGAGTTAATAGTGCAATCGTTATTTTGTGACGAGAGCTTTGCTTCTGAAGTACAATCCGCCATCTTTCGCACTTTTATTGCTTCCAATGCCCATTGATAATTTATTGTATTTATTATTTTCTTTTACTACATCTGTAGTTTGATTTATACGATATGAATTCATATATAAATGAATAAACCTTTTCAATTATTGGCCTCAACTCTCTCTTATTATTACCACCATTATCATTATTATTATTATTATTATTATTATTATTATTTGTTATATATGAATGTATATTTAACATCACAATACATACATATTATTTGCAGTTTGGTATTTGCACAGTGCCGCTAATATTGTTAATAGTGCAGTGAAATTTAATCAATTAGATAAAATAGTTATTGATTAAATAAATATATTACCAAAAGATTAAATTATTTTAATATAAATTCACATGATTAGTAAATTTTTATTGAATATATTATACACTAGAATTTAAGATTTAATATTCATGAAAGATTATTCATTGATTTATTGTTACGACAGACTAAACTCAGTGAATCGTGAACTAGCAGACACCATCATCGTACATACTACTTACATATACATGGAATAATATATGTATATATAATATGAAAACATATACATATAGTAGTATATTACAGTAATCCCATCGAATTTACCATCGAGACCGCGAGTGGTGTGTTGAGGACCGTCTTCATGACGAATAAGTCACTCCGTTTTCCGTTATGTGCCGTGGCAATCGTAACCTATAACGATATGTGTAATAGGGATTCATCTCTGAAGGGAATATGGAGAATAACGTGAGGGAAGAATGAACACCTCAATTAATTATTAACAAAATTAAATATCATTTTTTTATTGTAATTAATACACAAGTACATATGGTGCATGTAGAAGTAAATGGGAACTGGTTTTTTTATACTATAACCTTTAACAATACTGGTGACGCCACAATAGTGGGAACCCCGTGCAATTCTCAATTCAATAAGTTGCGAAATGATCTAATTGGTTCAGATGTAAATCCCTGAGTGATGTTGGTAGACCTGCACAGCTAATATAAACTCATCACCAATCAGATCTTTGAATATTCAGCCGCGCAATTTGTATTTTTACGACTTTTCTTTCTATTCAAAATTTCAATAGTTTTGCTTGAACTAAACTGAAAAATGTAATTTTGTTTAAAGATCAAAATTGTACATGTTTTAACTTTTCAATTGTGGTATTGATTATTAGCGATAAATTATTTAGTCATGTGGTCAATACAGAGCGCATATGGTTACTTTTCATTTTGATGATGGAAATAATCTAACGAATAAAACACATTTATTAAATCATTATAAACTTATAGGTTTTTTTTAGAGTTTAATATTTGTAAATTGAATTTGAAAAATATTGACTCATAACTTTTCCTTTTTTCCATCGTTCAATTTACTAACGTATTTTTCAGTATTATAATGAGGAGGTATATGGTACTGTCAATTTTTAAAAGCCAAAGATAAAAGAATATGTTGAATAAAATAATTCAATTAATAAATACTACAAGAAAAGTATATTCACCAGAAATATATTCATGCACATATATATTTTCATCTAACTCGTGTATGAAGTACCAGTGATGTATATACATAATTAATATGCAGTCATCGAGATTTAATCATATCTAAATTACATATCACATTATACATGAGTAAAATACCTCATCATGTATTCATAATCATATCGGATATCTAATTTGACAAAGATATCATGATGTGACTCTCATAAATAATAAAATGTAGTGTTATATGAATTATTATACACATGTACGTATATCTTTATTGTATTTTCGAACGTTTATATATGTGAGTCTCTGTATATATTTTATTTAAACTCTATAGCAGTATTATTTTGAATGACCTGAAATACTTTTTGTTAATATTTGAAATTACAAGTTAATCAGTTTGGTGGTGGCATCGATATCAGCAGTTCAAAACATATGTGTGTCGTAATATTTATGTTTCTGATATAAGAATTAATATAGTCAAAAAATTTTTGTAAAAGTCCACTCAAATATTAGTGTTAACCGTTCTTTACGCAGATTTTGTGTTGAAGCAGAAAAATAATTTACGGTAAAATGAATAATATTTCTTCTAGAATTTTAGATTAAATTTTTATCCCTCAGATTATGTACATTTGGAGTCAATATATTTTTTATTTTTTTACGAATAATCAACACACTTTCGGAATCGAATCGAGTCCCTTATGAATAATGTATTGTTTCAAAATTATTTTCAAGTTGAATTTGTGTGAAAAAAATTTCAACAAAATTACCCGAGTGGACTTTAATAAAAAAATTTTTTGCTGTGTAATTGAATTTTTATTTTAATATTATTGTATGTAATTTTAATTGGGTATGAATTTCTACTATTTCTATTTCTAAAAACTGTGAATAATATAATTTTCTAAAGACAATAAATTTTGAGATATCTACTGTAATAATCAGTTGAATAAAAATATTTAAATTAAAAACAGTATGTTTTTCTTACTTAAGATAAAGCTCATTTTCAAATAAAAATCCACAAGTTTATCGCGTTTCATAGAATAGATAAATAAAACATTATTAAACTACTCACCTTGAGTTAAAAAATTTTCTAATTTCCATTACATTATACAGATATTTAAACATTTTGAAAAATAGCTGTACATTTATTTTACTTTGATATAAATTCCGGTCCTTTTTTTCTTTAAATGATTTCATTATATCACTGCTGAATAAAAAATTTTGTTTATTATAGATTATGTATGTAATATTAAACATTTATTAATTTATATTCCATGTTTTTGCAGGTTTATTAATACAACAAACTATCCTGAAAACAAAAAGTGGATGCCAAATATGAGGATTTACATTGTATTTTTGCTCATTTTACTGGGAACTGTAATTGCTAGAAACCAAGAATCTCAAAACCAAGCGCCAAAACTGGGTGGTACTATCAATATTTTCAGTCGTTATGGATACTTGAGCATAAGTATGAGAGTTGTCTCAAGAAATGACTCTAATACATGGATTTTCCGTGAGCCCACCCTTGATGGGTTTTATAGTTCTGCTCCTAATTTGCTGCCACCTTCAAAAACAATTACTGACAATTTCAAGGGTGATTTTCATATGGAATTTTGTGATAATATTAGACAACTACTTCAAGCTTACTTCAGAGACTTTATCTTTGAACGAATGGAAAGACCATGGAGAGCATTCACGAATAGCTGGTCGAGAACTACTATTGCGAAGCATTTAGGTATTAATGGTTCTCTCATCAATCACGATTATTGCTATGTTCTCATCAGAGTCTCCAGGTTCAGAGAAAACGCAACTTTAACTGACTTATTAGATAATCATCATGTTGACATGACCATGCGAAATGAGGCAAATAGTCTCGTCGTTGGTGATGTACCAAGTACTGTTCGATTTATCAGAAATTTCGGATCACATTATATAACTTCTTATATCACTGGCAATAGTCTTTATCAGGTAATATAAATATTGTCTAGATATTTCGAATAATTCGAAGATATAAAATATTTTCATATTTTAGGTTTTCGTGTATTCACCGCAAATATATCAGCGTATCAAAGAACGACTCAGAACTCGCGGCATAACTCAATTATCGAGTGACGAGCTTGGGAGTTACTTTTCACCTTGGTATGCAGAACATATTGGGACAATACAATCAGCAAGTGGAAATCGTTCGCTAGAAACTTGGGCAATACAACGTTTACGAGTTCATCATACTTTTGTTGCTTATTCAACACTTTTAAAACTTCATGGTAATGTTATGCTATTACGTCAACTAGATGAAATGCTCGGTAATGAGGCACTCCTTCAACTTCATCTTCGTACTCTCGCACCGTTATTTGATGATTTTCAACGACGAGAGTGGTTTCTTGAAGTGATTGACAATTATTCTAAATTGTGGGAAGTTAATATGTAGAATACATCTATAACTTCCGTAAACGGTATGAAATATATCATTGTATCCAATTTTTTTTTGCCCAGCAAATGACGAATTGAAACAAAATGTTCAACATCTATTGTATATCAGATATTTCTGAGCGTTTGTGGCTAAAGAATCAGTAATGTTGCTGTTATTTTTTTTTTTTTTTTTGTAAATGTGCACACTATTAGTTTAACATTTTTAGGTTAAGAATCGACTCATAATTTTAGTGAATGTTAAACAAATAATATAGGAATCATGTCATTGTAGTAATTTTATTGTGCCAATTGCATGCACCAGAATGTATTCTTGATTTTTATTTCAAACGATACAAAATTTTAAAAATAGAACACATTATTATATAACTTTTTTTTTTGTGTTTTATCAAAATTTTTATGATGTATAATTTTTTTCATAGTGAAGATTAACAACGTATTGTAAATATCTATGTTGTCTTGCCAAATCACTATGAATGAAGTGTTTGAAAAAACTATAAGTGAGAATAATGATTCGCTCGTCAATGATATTTGTAGCTTGTTTGTACTCTTTTGTTTTTTCGTTTTTGCGCTTCTTTGCTACTGGCATTTTTCTTGTTAATAAGTTTTAACAACAAAAACAGAACGTGATAATATGAACGAATCTGCTACATTTCAAAAATTACAATATTAATTATGGCAGTATAAAAATAATTTATCATTTTCTTTTTTCAATAAATGATTGAATAATGAATAATCATCGCGATTAATTCCATACGGTATTATTCATAAAATATCTAAATCAAAGTCCACGTGTATAACTATACATATATTTATTTGTTTATAGCAATAATTACATTATTTATTGCGTTTCAATTACGTTATTTTTGTTTATTCATACTCTATTATTCATACTAACTTACATCGACATATTTATATTACTTACAAGCGTATTTATATGCTCATTAATGACTTGATAAAATGTAGATTTTTTACCAAAACCATCCAATCTTCATCATAGGTGTCCGAAGTTAATGAGTACAATATTATTAAAAATATTATGTTGACGAAAGTCTTTAAAATATAATCAATGATATTCAATTGTAGCTTTAGCATTTACGTGCAATCATAGAAACAAAAAATTGAATTATCGTTTTGAAAATGTATCGTGTATCATTGTGTTAGATTAAATGTTAGATATGACATGCTTTTAAAGGAATGATCTCTCAAGAATGAAGGCTGCTTATATTTATATAATGGTCTTAGTATGCATAATAGAAACATTACTTGGAAGCAGTCATGGATTGCCGAATGGTATGTATATTAATTGAACTATACTTTCCAAATTCTTTTTGAATTTTACAAAGTATTTTTTAAGATAATTTTTCTGAATGAATTGTGAAAAATGTCGAGCATTGGACGAAAAGAAATGGTAATGATATAAGAGTTGAATTTATATAAACAAATTTTCCTGTTATTAGTTTCATTCGAGAATCAAAATAGAAATTACACGTCATCAATAATATCAGCTACACCAATTACGAATCTTCAACAGCAAAAAAGGAAATACTAGGTAATGTAGACGGAATACATAAATTTAGAAAATTAGAATGTATGATCATAAATGAACTATTCGTATAGTTCAACATATTCCTCAGTGATTAAATGTAGAGTTGACAACTTTACTAAACAAATTAAACTTAAAAATAAATTATACAATTCATCTATTCATTCATTTTATTAACCGATTAATTGAAAAAGCTTCAAGAATTTTTTTCTCGCCAAACAAATAATATTTTTCATTTTCTAATTTCAGCCCGTAATTGCTCTACAATAGCGTGTGGCGATGTTAATTAAGTCAATAATTAATTAATAAAATCACTTGAAGTAAAACCTCTCGATCAATATCAGCTTTTATCGCGATTCATATAATAAATGTCAGTAATCAACTGTGATTTCATGTGTTCTTGCTATTATAGAATATCAATGGGTCTCTTATAAGCCCGAGATTGATAATGATAAAGATGTGGTCATCTCCGTATGTAGGTAGGGGAAAGTATACTATACTTTTTTGATCGCGTATGACTCGCAAACTACAAACCTCTGGGTAAAAGTAAAATTCGTTTCGGAAACTTCAGAAACACTACTTTCATACTGGAATACTCAAAATACCGTTCATTTTCACAATTTATTGTATATTCTAGTATATATATTCTTAGTATTCAATTGACAAGTTATTTTTATTTGATAATTATATGAACTAATGTAAATAACACTTTAAGATCCTTCTGATTCATTCGGACTATTACGACTGGGATGAATTATCAAATGGCAAGGTACTAAATAATGCAATTGAAGGTGGAAATATATAGGAAATGAAACCGTATATGTATGTTAGAACTGGTAATTATGTATTATGTTTGTTGAAAGTATATATCGGCATAAGAAATATGAATAATAATTACTTTGATAATTTATCAAAACTATGAAATAACTCTACATCTACTTTTTCTTGTTTTTTTGAAAACAACTTTAATTGACAATTCTATTACTTTAGATGTAGCTTAGTTCGCACGAGTGATATAGTTGCTCTTTAGATGTACGCGCAAATATTTATGATCAATTACTTGGTATATAAACGTAAATGATTAAATGTTGATTAAGTTTCTTGAGAAAAAAAGCGCGTTCATTTTTCTTCTCAAGAAATTAAGAATACAGTTTATACTTGATATTATTCAATAATCAATTATAAATGTATTATGATGGAAATAAAATGAAAATCGTAATAAAATAGTTATTTGTGTTCCAATGCCGAAAAATTGATCTTTTTTTGCCAAATCAGAAATTTGCCGCTAAGGTGCAGCCGAAGTTTTTTGTGACACCCGCCTAGAAATAATAAATTACAAGAGAGGCTCAACTATTGTAATACTCATTCCTACCGACAGAGTGCAGCAAATATCGCGAAAAATTC
>JAQQBR010001835.1:4335700-4349153 GCA_030347285.1 Microctonus hyperodae
CACCCTCTTTTATTTATTTTTTTTTTGAAGAAGATTATTTGTCCAGATGATGATAACGTATAGGGTGCACGAAGTCTATTGGCGCCGCTGACGGCAAACAAATAATAATTGACAAGCATATTTTACATTGTGTTTTACCGTAAATTTATAAATTTATTAATTTACTATTTATGAAGCTATGTGTGCGAGCAATATAAACGGTTTGAAATAAAAGGTAGGTTAAAGTTATTCATGTTAAATATTTTTCTTTTCAAATAAAGCATATAACAAACAAATAATTAATGTTTTTTATTGACAACATAACCTTAATCAATGTCGTTGGCTATATTACAGACCGGATTTGACTATTGTCAAACACCGATCCCTTCCACTTTGTTCTTTTTTCGAGTATATAACCTTGCGCGGGAAATCTATAAAAAAATATTTCACTCAAATCTCCATCAATACAACAACCAGGAGCACAACAAGAATTTCTTGACTATTTAGCTTTACTCATGTTTATTTAATAAATCAAAAAACTTTATAAAATTATTATTTTTTCTCCTTTTATCAACACTGTTCAATTACATATACGGGAAATTGAGTGTCAAAAGTGCCAACGATACTCACGACGAACGCTCGGATCCATTTTAACTCTAGCTCCGCTCACCTGTGTGCACACAGCTTTGCTCTCTGCGCATGCGGTTTCCACACGAAAAACTTCGGCACATGCGCACGTCGGACTATGTCCACTCTATCTCTATCTCAGTCTTCTATATCCGATCGCTTCACTCACACCAACAGCAATATATGGCTATTACATTACATAGAATTCATGCTTGTATTACAAAATAAAGGGTGTGGTTATCGTTGCATGCGTGTGACTGACTCGATTCAAACATAGTATACATAGAACTATATAAATATAATCTGCTATAACCTTTAACCGTGTTCATCACAAAGATAAAAGGTGGGAGAAAAGAACGAAAGTGTACTGTGTAGTACAGAGAGTACTGTAGTAGGAGTAGTAAAGTCAATGAAAGTACAAACATGATGATAAATTGAATGAGTTTTGCAACTACTATAAGTACTTCAAATATATAATACATGTATTCATTACTACACTGTTATACGAGACCGCTTTTATGCTGGTCATAATCGTCATTGTTTTAATCCCATCAGTTTATTACATTACTCACGGCAGTCACTATAACATCCTCAATAGCTACACAACACAGTACAATGAATACTCATAAAGTGGACGCTTTTAAAGGGCGGATAACTTTTCTTTACTGCCTATTGATAATTGGATTACCTATTAAATGTCAAGAAAGTCGTTATGGTAATCGGAAAAATAATCGTGATTCTATGAATCCAGAGGTTACTGCCTATCAAACTTATATATATAAAGATCGAAGGTATGGATATCAACCCAGCTACCTGGATCCCATTTACAGAGGTCCAACTAGATCGCCTGAGGATCGATATCATTATGGTGTAAGTTTTTTTTTTTATAAAAATTGCTTGTTATATTTAATTTCTATTTATTTTACGATGTGTTATTTGTTTATTATGTTTTTCAGTTTCAGTATGTTATTAAAATATTGGTTTTGAAAAAAAATATGTTTGTTCACGGATGAAAAAAGAAAAATACATTATTTCTTTCTTATTAATTTATTATTATTAAACACGTAAACCTTTAGAATGCATAATACACATTAGTGCTGAAAAAAAGTAAAAGTTTGATGTATAATTAGTTAGGGTTTATCATACACGCCATAACACATTCCATCTCGCCGCAATGACAGTTATTATTCAATTGACAATAGAAATAACGATGTTATAATTGTTTATTGTTTTTGTTTTTTTTTATAGGAAGAAGCACCGAGGTATCCACAATTGCCAGGAATTCTCGGTGGTTGGAGAGAGGATTTACAAGGGAAAGTTAGACCAGATTCAAAAAAACTCGAAGCTGACAGAGACATTTATGTTAGTACTAATTACGGTCAGGTACAGGGCTTTAAAGTGTATTTGTATGATAATCCTGAAGCACGTCATCGACCATGGAATTTACCTGTGGAACGAGTAACTGGACACGTACATGTTTTTTTGGGAATTCCTTATGCCATGCCACCGACTAAAGATGGAAGATTTAAACCGCCACGACCACACAGGTTTAGTTAACATAAAATATAATCAGTAATTGTGGATAATTTTGAGATATTTATTTCTATTTATGTGTATAATGTAATTCATATTGGGATTTTTGTAATATAAAATATTTGTATTTATTTATTAAATGTAAATTCTGTCGAATACAGAGGTTGGCAATTACTTCAAGCAGTGGATTGGGGGCCAGCTTGTCCTCAACCAAGTAATTATACTGGGGCTACCAAAGGAATCCGTGATGTAGATGAAGATTGTTTATATTTAAATATTTTTACACCACCAGTAAGTTAACATTTTCATATTCGAACCGCACAGTTCTTTAAGAATTAAAATTCAGTCGAAATACAAATTAATTTCATAAATTATCTCAGTAAAAACAAATTTTTATTGATAGCTTTTACAAATGTAGGTACTTCCAAACTAAATTATTTTGCTGATTTCTTTCGAGCTTACTTGAGTGTACTCTAAAGAATCTTTAAAAGGTAGATCTAATTAATTTTTGCCTTTAGAAATCGTGATTTTATCGAATGAAATAATAAAGTTATGTAATTGTTTTGTGAAAAAATAATTTACAATTCGCAAAGATCTCTCAGAAGTCAAAAGTGTGTACGTTAATCTAACGATCTTGAAAAATATTTTGCTGTTGATATTAATGAAGCTACATTACTTTAAATTTTAATCAGATTTTGATTGTTAAAAAAGTATTGTACAAATTTAGAATTATCTAAATAATAAAACAATTATTTATTCATTTTTTATAGACTCAATTGGGCGTAGCACGATCGTACCCAGTAATGTTTTACATTCATGGTGGCGAATTTATTCATGGTGCCAGTAATTTATTTCCTGCACACATTTTAGCTGCATTTTACAATGTTATTGTTGTTACGATAAATTATCGATTGGGAGCTTTGGGTTTCCTCAGTACAGGCGATCATGATAGTCCAGGAAATTATGGAATTTTAGATCAAGCAATGGCCCTAAAATGGGTTTATGATAATATAAATGCATTTAATGGTGATCGTGAATCTATAACATTATTTGGACCTGGTGCTGGCGCTGCAAGCGCTGGATTATTAATGGTTGCACCAAGAACACGACATATGGTATCAAAAGTAATAGCACAATCGGGTTCTCCTCTGGCTGATTGGGCATTGATTATTGATAAATATCGTGCACAAAATACATCTAGAGTTTATGCTGAATTACACGGTTGCAGTATTGAAAGTAGTTGGAAATTAGTGCAATGTTTAAAAGACAGAAGGAGTTTTCTTGAACTTGGAAATTCAGAATTTCAACCGGATGTTGGAATGTTTCCATGGGCTCCAGTATTGGATGAAAATTTTACTGTACCACAAGACAATTGGTATGAAGATTGGAGAGCATCTGATTGGCATTTTTTCACTGAAACTCCAGACGCGAGTATTAAAGCTGGCAAGTATCGACATGGCATTGCATACATGGCAGGTGTGACAACGCAAGAGGCATCATTTATTGTCTTTAATAATGAAACATTGAAGCGTCAACAATATCGAATGGATGCGGATATGTTTGATCAAAAAATTTGGGAACTCGTTCTTAAATACAATTATACATTAAATCCGTATGGTATATATGAAGCAATGAAATATATGTATACATACTGGCCAGACCCGAAAAATATTACACTTATTCGTGATCAGTATATCAATTTATTATCAGATTTTAATTATGTTGCTCCGTTTGATAAAATGGCTAAATTATTAGTTGACCAGCAAATTCCCGTTTATCTTTACGTTTTGAATACATCAATTGAAGCTTTACATCTACCAGATTGGCGACGTGTTCCCCATGACACTGAATATTTATGGTTGACTGGCGCCCCATTTATGGATGTCGAATTCTTCCCAGAAAAATGGCGAGTTAATCGCGAAATGTGGACGGATAATGATCGTAATATGAGCCATTTTTTCATGAAAGCATATTCGAATTTTGCAATACATGGAAATCCCACGCCATCACAAATACTTGGATTACATTTTGAAATGGCAAAACCAGGATATTTGAAGTATTTGAATATTAATACAACATTTAATAGTTCCGTACTTTTTAATTATCGCCAAACAGAAAGTGCATTTTGGCATCAATATTTACCAACTGTAATTGGCCGATTAGTTCCAATTTACCCACCTGTGACAGAGGTAAAAAATCATTATATTACTTAACTATTACATTTATTATGTTTATTATAATGAAATATTGAATTTAAATTAAACTTTAGTATTGGTGGGAGCCAAAGCAGCCACTCCAAATTGCGTTTTGGTCCATGTCTACAGCATGTCTTCTACTTATCGTCTTATCAGTTGTCTGCTGTATGTTATGGCGTAATGCCAAAAGGTAAGCGAAGGTAAACAAAACAGAATCGACGTATTAATCACATAACATCGGGATCGATAGTGCATGATACGACTGATTCCTTTTTGGTACTTATAATATAAATAACATTAATCATCACATGTATGTGGGAGTTTTATTCTCAGCATGATCAGATTATTTTTTATTCGTACATGAAAAGTTTCTTTAACTGGAGTTCTTATACATGAACAAGATAATATTCGTACAAAGAAAATTATTGTCCATGAATTAACAAAATTTTCAAATAAAACTACAACTAAAAATAAATTAAATGTGAAAATTGGTTAACGATTTCAATTATATTATCGATACTTTTATCTTTTTCAAAATATAAACGCATACAAATTTTTCTCCTCATAAAATTTCAATTATGAAATATAGTTTATAATCTAAAGTTAATAATTTTATCTTGCTAAATTTCATGAATAAAACTATTCACGTCGAAAATGCAGCCCTTGCTTACATTCTAATTAAACAATTGTTTTTTTCGTTTCAAACTATCAGTGATACTAAAGCTGCTAGAAGATATTCAGGTACAATGCATGTGTCATCTTTCTATTATCGTTGTTTGCACATGTATGTTACAATAATTGTGATAACATATTATAAACAAATATTGGTTTATTCTGTAAACTGTCGTAAATAACTTAGTATTTCATTGCGACTATACAATATACATATGTGTTCATTTTTTGAAACACCATGATAATTATATTGTCATGTTATTTTATTCATTTTTATGTAGTTTCAAAGGTATTATTATTATTATTATTTTATAGACAATCGGATCACTACTATAGCGGAGACATCCTGATGGTACGAGATGACGAACATTCGGAAGGAATCGAGAATATAACTCGTGCATCAAAAGAAAATGTCTACGAATATCGTGATACGCCAATGATGTTAAAAACCAGAATACCACGTCAAAATGAAGCTAAATTACAAGAACGTCTCGCACAAAATCGTAAATTTAGTTCAACACCATCGCTGCGTAGTAATTCAAATATGTCTCTGAAAGATATGCGCAGTGAAGGATTTGTTACCAGTTCACCGAATGGACAACCGAAATTGTCTAAAGCTTCGAGTCAATCGACATTGACAAAAGCACGAATTAAAACTCAAGTCGTTAAAGGGATTCCACAAACAGCGGTATGAAAAATCACATATATTATAATGCATTTTGATCATAATTTCTTTTAGATTATTTTCAATCGCGATTAATAACAATATAAATATTAGCCATATTGACATCACATCAACGAAATATGCATTAATTTTTAACGTAATTCTAACGCGAATTTGATTTTATAAAAACTGTTTGAAATTCTTATTGATTATTGTATGATATGATATACAATTTGAAGAGATTAATCACTCTAAAGTCGAAATATTTTTTAGCTAATACTTTTAAATATAATATAAATACTTATAAAAAGCAGGTAATATCTCTCACACGGGCACAATAAAATAAATCGAAATAATTATCCAGTTTTACAAATTTAATAAATATAAAAAACTTACAATATTTTCGTGTATATGTTATGGCATTACAATCCGTTCATGTCAAAACAAATAATTTTCGTGTTAAACAAATAAACAGTACCTAGATAGAGATCCTAATCTTAAGTATTCACCCTAAATAAGAGATAAGTCCTCATACTTTTTCTAAATGCCTAAGCACAAATTTTTAAGTTGTAGTCACATATGTGTTGAGAATTATTGTACGCAGTCACAAGGAGCCGAAACAACCCCAACTTATTTCCCAATTAACGCCTGGCAGTTTAAAATTTTTTTAAGAATTTATACAAATATATTTTCAATGATGTAGGATAAGAAGATGTTATACAGAAATTTTCTGATCGAAATTAATATGAGTAAAAAAATTCCTGAAGGCCAAAGCTTCTTCAAACATGCATAGATCATCCATGGGAGCTATGCAGATAATTTATCACAATTATTTCGGCAATCTAATTTATATACGAGATTTTAATATATAATAAAATCATATTATTTATTTATCGAATTAAAAATGAAAATTTAGAGGGTTAAATTGAACCCAGATATTTTATTAATCGATTTCAAATTGAAAATAATCATTTTTCGATTAACATACTTGGCAAAGCTTGAAGGTGTTAGCCAAAACTATGACCAGGTGGTACAGAAAAAAAGTTTACCTGTATACGATGTATGATGTCAAAGTCAGCATTGAGGTTCAATTAATCTCAAATGACTACGTAACGTGTAATATTAGTGCAATAATTTCTTATCAGAATTGTAAAATTATAAAAAACGTGCTATTGTAAATGGCAGTTTTATTGTATTATTTTTCTTTTATAAAGTACAATACTTTTTACATAAATATATTCCGTCCACTGAAGCAACTTGTGATCTGTCAAGAATAAAAGTACAGAATGATAGAGTACTTGAAACAGATAATGAAATAAATAATATATGTACAGTTAATTTGAATTTATGTATTATAAAAATTTTAGAGATTACATACGATAAATGTAGTATTAAACATTCCAAATGTGAAACTTAATTTTTGTACAACCGAGTGAGCGAGTAATATTAATCGAAATTCATAAAGTATTCTATTAATTGTATTTACTAGTATATTGAATATATTTTAATTTTTGTGTGTAACATAACCTATTATACATGAATATTTTATGTATCGTAATAAATTTTTTATACAAATGAATATAAAGCAAAACTAAATCAAAATATTTTATTCGATCAAGTTATTGAATATCATCAAAAGAATCATTTTATAATTTTTGAATTGTAAAATTCCAATTCAAAACTTTAAAGAAAACTTTTGTTAATTTTCCCAAAAAATGGCCTGTACGATTTAAAAATTGTAAAATGAATAACTTGAATAACTTTCGAATGAGTGGATTCATCGAAAAATGATAAGAATCTGTTTTTAAACTACAAAATTCTAACAATAAAAAAAAAACATTTCTCATGTTATTTAAAGGAGAAACAAAAATTTACACGTGATCGCGAGCTTTATTACATTATGTTAATTATTCTACAGTTTCTGGCAAATGTGTTGGATAAAGTTTTGAATGTCACAAATCTGCAATTTTAAGAAAAGCTAAAAAAATATTATCTTTTTGCAAAAGGATGATCGAGACATATTAAACTCCTTCAAAACAATTCAATCACTATCATGAAATAGCGTTAATAATTATATTAAAAAACACGATCAACTTTTGCGGCTTTTGCCAAGACTTTAAACCGAAAATGAATTTAAAATGTATAGATGAATAAACTTAAAATAATAGATGTACTTATTGCATGTGCTCACTCGATTTGTGAATTTCTTACTAATTTTATATGATATTGACGCTGTTTATATCTTATCGTCGC
Source organism: Microctonus hyperodae (assembly GCA_030347285.1). Taxonomy (NCBI): domain Eukaryota; kingdom Metazoa; phylum Arthropoda; class Insecta; order Hymenoptera; family Braconidae; genus Microctonus; species Microctonus hyperodae. The sequence goes on from JAQQBR010001835.1 coordinate 4,343,624, forward strand.
ATTATTTTCCATTCGTACGAATGATTCTTCCAGGTTTTTTTAATATTTTGAAATGATATTTTCTGATCTACTCTACAGAACCTGCCGATAATAATTTATTGACATCACATCATCATTAGAGTTAAATTCATTTGATGGTTGAATTTTTAAAGTCAGCTAATGGTTGTCCAGTAGTAGTACTCCTGTTCATTATCGACAAATCATGTTTGCTATCTGATGTAGCAGCTAATCGATCAATTGCAATGCCAGTATTATTTTCTCGAACATTCGTATCTAATTTTTCATTATTTGTGTGATTAAATTGCGTTATATTATAGGAAATTTTTTCGCCATTTTCAATAACACTTGATAAAGTTGTTGATATTATCTGGAAGTTGATTTTTTCTTCGTTCAGTTTGTTATATACATCTGACTCATAGTCTTCATCGTCATAGTCGTAATCATCATTTTCATCAACATCGACATCATCACCCGACATATCTTCATCTTCATACAGCTGTGATGAAGAACATGAATCAAATGAATTTATTCATATATTTATTACATTTATTGAACTCGAAATTGCACTAACTACATGAAAAATGTAAAAAACATAAAAGATTATATCAACAATGAGAGATAACAATTAAATTCAAAAACCAATTTGAATGGAAATCGACTCTTGACCAAACTTGGAAATGTCAAGCAAAAAGTTTGTTTAAATTTATGAAATAAATGATACATGTGAGAGTTTCACATATTGACATAAAATAAAGACTAAATTTCTGCTCTTTTTATTCGTTTCATTATTAAGTTGTTCAGTTACTTTAAAGTATATATTAATTGATGCAATACGAAAGATTGAAAAGGAATTTCAATTTTTGATACAAAACGTTCATTTTTCTTTAACCTATTTTTCTTACATTTATAAACTTTAGTAATAATTTAATAACTTAAGAGTGTCGTAGATAAAAGTATTAATATACAAACTGTATCAACGCCTACGTTGATCAAGAGTGGTTAATTATTTAATTACATCTCCATCATTAATCTTTCATTAAATAATTATGAACACCTACTGAGAATACTAACCTAAAAATAATAAAAATTATAGATATTTAAAATCTTGTTTAAATATATACATATGTACAATTAAAAATTTATATAAATAAAAGATTCACCTGTTTTTCAAACGCTTCGAATTCAGTTAAAAAATTTACTTTATAAAATTGTCTTTGTAATGCTTCCAAATCTCGTTTTATCGTCTCAATATTTCGATTGTTCTCCAATACTTTCGGTAATTCAAATACTTGAAAGAAAATACAACTCAAAATCAAAATAATTGTGCATATATTCAATATTGTATGTCTACTAACAATATGCCAACACATTGATTGTTTATTGAATCCCTGTTTTATATTAGATTGAGAAACGCTTAAATTTTCGTGTGATAAATTCAAAATTAATTCATGATTCATTTGTTGATCCTTAGATTGATTATCATATTTCGTCATATTTTTTACAGTGTCATTAATAAACAAAACTGATGTCATTGGGTCATCAATTTTATTAAATACGATTCTCAAGTTGAATTTTTTCTATTTTATATATATTAATTCAATTACTATACAGACAATTTCACTGCACATACAGGACAATTAGGATGACTCTTCATCGAAATAATTTAGATATCATTACTCGATTCTATCGCAATTCAACATCTACAACTCATGTAAATATTAATTATATGTTTCTGTTTTTTTTTTGTTCAAATCACCATGAAGTAAATGTTCATGTATAACTATCCACTGTTACAACAATGCTGTGACTAAATGATGAGAGAAATATCGTTTTTAAAAACACTTCATCCTACACATAATTCTAATACACTTGTACATATGTATAAATGTACATTATCTTTACACGCAAGTATAGAAATTAGTTTTAATAACTCTTCAATTTAATAATCCCTTGTTCCTTTTAAATTTATTCTCTTCTAGCAATTTCTGCGTGCATTTATATAGTTTTACAAGAAATGAATTAAAAGAATTATTCTTTATTTAACTAATTCCGTTTAAATAGTGGATATTACATGTATTATTTATATTATTATTAATTGTTATATTCAATTATCTACTTATAAATAAGGTTCATATTTATAATAGCATTTGAAGTCGAAAAATATGTGTCGTTATAAAGATCAATAGAAAATTATAAAATTTAGTAATATAGTTTGTATTTTGCCATGAAATTTCACTCAAAAGAATATTATTTTATGTATAGAAATTAATTTTTCTTACATTAATATTTATATAAAAAAATAGATAGATAAAAAAATTTTATTTCATCTCGTCAAATTTAAACAGATAAAATTCATTTACAAGTTTTTATTTTTAATGATGTAAAATATTTGCAGCCATTTGCATTGTATAGTGTATATAAATTCTCAAAGCTAGATAAAAAAAAAGATTGTTTTTTAAGCAAAATGAATAATAATATACGTAAAAATGCCATTACTTTCCGATTGATCAAATATTTATATTCATTTTTGTGTATAATATACGTTTATATCTGTATGTGTGTATATACATTATACATATACAAGTGAATTGATGTGTGTGCGATCAAGTTCAAAAAAATCGTTAGCAGTTTTACCCACAATTCCCTTCTCTGCCTTGAATTCAAACTTTCAAAGCTAACGTTTTATACACCACACACAAGAGAGAAATTCCACAGCCAAAAAATAAAAAGCAGATTTGGGTGTGGGTGTACCAAAATCTAGGGACACTTGAGGGCAGAAAGTTGGCATTGACTAGTACTTGAGTATAGTATGTAACATTCTTGAGAACAGATATATATGTTTTCTCAAGAAATATGCGAAGCATATTTGATATTTTGTATGAGTTTTATTTTCTTTTATTATTTTATAATTCTTCAAATAGCACCAAGCAATGAGAGAATACATCGAAAGATTTAAAATGGACGAATGAAGTTGGATTAAAGCCATTAAAAAATTGTTGAACTCACTGGAGAGCGAGTATATACAACGATAAACTGACTCCCTGACGCGAATTTATAGAGAAAACACAAGAGAACAAAAGATGAGAGTTTTCAAGTTTGCATCGCCATCAACAAAACTATCTTGATATACTTTCAACATTTCGACCGGTCTATCGACTATTTTTCACCATTGCTCATGATTGATAAAAGTCTTCATTGTTCTCAAATACAAAGAACACTATGAAACTTTATATAAAGTAGGTAAGTGTAATTGTATAAATTAAATATTCAGTTTTATTATTTCAACAAAAAATATATAAATATATAAATACATATATGTACTGAGTAAATCTATGTAATCAAAGTATAATTTTCATTATAAAAAACATTTTGTTTACAATGTAAACTATTAATATTTCAAGATTTCTTTGGGAATAAACAATTTCATATACTATATATGTATATTATTTATACATAAACATATTCGTATGACTCGTCCAAGGTAAATGTGACACTGGTGATTCAATTCAGTTGTTACTTTATTCTTGTAGTGTTCATTTCTTGATTATGATAAAAAAAGCGTTGAAAAGATCTAATGTATATATGTATCAATAATATTTATAGTTTCGAATATATTTTATGATTTGTTTTGATTATTTTCATATATGAAATAAATTAATTGATAATTTGAAAATATTAATTATTTTGATTTTATTTTTTGGTAGAAAAAGCTCAGTGGTTAATTAATTATATTAAATTTGGGTTTGAATAAGTATTAACAATGAAAAAACAATTGGTGAGAGATACGTTAATTCAATTAGATGTCACGACAAAGAAACCATCATCAGCTGATAAAATTATTGAATACAACGTAAATATGAATGTATCATTATCAAATGAAAAGAAATCACGAATTTTTCAAATGACTCAAAGTTTAGTTATTATAATTCTCGCAATTACGTTTTTGATTGCATATACTCAACTAAAAACAGAAATTCAGATATTGGAAGCCCAGGTATGTATTTAATTAATTAAAAAAAAATGCATAGAAAAAACGCGCGAAAAAATTAAGTTTATCATATTTAGGAAAAATTCTATTTGAATACAATTAATTGAGATGTTTAAGATATATTTATCCATACAGTAATTTTTATTAATTGGGGAAATTGGAAAAACTAGTGAAAATTATTATATTAAAGCTGGTGCCAAATTTAATTAATTATACATACGAAATTTATTCAATTCTTTAATATTATGAATATACCTAAACTCGTATACTTTCCTATGATACTAGTTTGGTTTACAAAAAATTTAATTGTAGATATACATCTTCTAGCTTTAATTGATAATATTAAACAGACTTTAAAACTGTTTTTCTAATTTCATATAATTTATACATAATATTATTTCATTACTTTATTCGTCTAATTTTAATATTTTATTTGATGGCATTATTTTACTCTTTGTTTAGATGGAGTTAATCAATTCGAATTTGGCAATATTAATATTAAAAAGAGAGGAGCATCACGTGAATTCGAATCGAACAAATACACATCAAGAATCAGTAATAGAATTTCGACCATATAATACTAACAATAAGATGTCTATTCATTATAAATTGTCTTCTGAAGCAAATGATGACACAACATTAACATCTTTTAATGAAGACAATGCAAAATTGGAGAACAATGTTAACAACCGAGTGATTAGATCTATTATCACATTTGAGGAACACAATGAGACAGAGAGGACAACGTTGAATTATATGAATAATGATAAAAATGAAGATTCAACAACGTGGAACGACTCACGTGCTGGAAGAATGCAAAGAGACGTTGGACGAGGTAAACAACGAAGAATAAGCAAAAGGAAGCTCAAACGCAGCCGCAGGCGATTGGGTACACGTGGACCATTATTGTTGTATTAGTATGCCCAATTTAATTTCTATCCCAATCAAATAATTTGGCATTATTCATTTGCATTATTCATCATTTTCAATTTTGATTTAATCATTTTATTTACATTACAAAATTAACTACGAGAAACATTATCTACTATGTTGATTAAACTTTAAGAATTTATATAAATAGTTTGAAGATTATATTGTCCGACTATTTTGATATTTTAGGACCTCTAGTGGCAACCTTTGTTGGCGCTGTTCCAGAGCAACATGTCACTGATACAGGTAGTTAGTATGGATATTTTTTTTTATTATTTTATTATAACTTAATTCGTATTTTCTTAGTTATAATATTATGCTATTTATTTCGTTGCAAAACATTATCCATCATGATCATTTTAATTTTACAGTTTACATTGGACCATGGGTGAAGAAAAACGAATCACGGTACGGGTTTAATAAATTTCATTTAGTAGAAGACAAACGTTCGATTGAAGTTACTGCAAATGGTTTATTTATGATTTCCACGCAGGTAAATATTTAAATATAAATTTAAAAATGTCATTAAAAATTTTATCAATTAAATTACACTGCTTTATTATTAAATTTATTCATAAAAAATTTGAAATTATGCTTCAAGATGCCTTTCAT
>JAQQBR010001835.1:4373951-4398191 GCA_030347285.1 Microctonus hyperodae
GGTGCGACGCTGCGAAATGATGAAATGTTGGTAAAGATGGGTGCGGTGACTGTGGGCAGAATAAAGGGAAGGTTGCTTGGGACCTAACATTAGATATTATATTTATATTGTATTATAAACACTCAATGGTTTACATGTATATTTTTTTTCAAGGATTTTTTGCTGCTCGATGAGATATTGAATAGTACTTCGATGGACTTGCTAGATGTGAAAACATTAAAGAAACAGCCCGTTGGATCAACAGAAATAACTACTTCGGTTTCAGTTGAATTAAATAGAGTATCTGCCAGTTGGATTACTGGTCGATTGCCACCAACTTTATGTGGAGTTTCCTTGAAAATTAATGGCGGACAATTATGTAGTATTATTGGTCCAGTTGGCTCTGGGAAATCATCATTATTAAATATTTTACTTCATGAATTGCCACTTGGTGCAGGAATAATTAAACTCTTGCAATATGATAAGGGAAAATCCAGTGTTGTACGAAACAATGGCGGATTCATTACAGACAGTTTAGAGTTAAAGATATCGTATGCGAGTCAAGAACCATGGCTTTTTTCAGGAACGATTCGTGAAAATATTTTATTTGGTGAAACTTATGAGATAAAGAGATATCAAGAAATTACACAAGTTTGTTCTCTTTTACACGATTTTAAACAACTACCAAAAGGAGATTTGACGATTGTTGGTGATCGAGGTGCATCGCTTTCTGGTGGTCAAAGAGCACGAATAAATCTTGCTAGAGCTATTTATCGACAAGCAGATTTGTATCTTTTAGATGATCCATTAAGTGCGGTAGATACTCGAGTTGCTAGACATCTTTTTGAACGCTGCATTCTTAATTTCCTTCAAGGAAAAACACGAATTTTAATTACTCATCAAGTTCATTTTTTGAAGCAAGCTGATATTATTGCCGTTATGGAACATGTAAAAATTCAATAATTCTATTTTATTTATTTATCGTTTACACGTTTAATTAATACTATCATTTTTATTATGTTATTAAGGGTTTTATCAGGAACCAAGGTAGTTTTAATAGTTTGAAATCAAGCAATGAGTTCAATGAGATACTTAATCAATTAAATGAAGATGATACAATTGAGAAAAAAGATAATTATATTAAAAGTGATGTTGATGACGATACAATGGATGATGAAGTGAAACGTATAGAAGATTATGAAGATAAAGTGTTTCGTCGACGTTCAACAATGCAGGTGTCACGTCGAATATCTACCAGATCTTATGACAGTCATTTATTTGTGAGTTATTATGAATGAAATAAAACTTCTAAAGAGTTTTCAATTAGGATTTAAGAATACGTTTTTACTATAAATGGTAAGAGCATAATTTAAAATTCTCAATGATGATCTAAGAGGATTCAACTCTTTTAATTTTACTAAATAAAGAAACTTTTTTTACAGATTATAAATCTAAACATTTAATTTTTTAGTGAAATTTCACATAATTTAATTATTTTTTATGATGGATCTATTTGTTCTTACTGCTACTTTGTTGAAATATATTTCAAATGATTTTTTCATATTTTGCAGATGTCAAATGTTAGAACTATGGAACAAGTTGAAGAAGTTGTTGATGATGAAGAAATAGTAACTGGGAAACTTTCTAATCAAGTTTTTATCCGCTATTTTCGTAAAGGTGGAAGAATTATTACTCTTGTTTTGCTGGCGTTTAATTTTGTATTGTCACAAGTCGTCATTAGTGGTAGTGATTATTGGCTCAGTTATTGGACAAATTCAGAAACAGCGAGAAGTTGCATTCATGACACACTGCATCATTGTAAGCTCAGTGAAGGAGAATCTAATTCAATTTTGAATAATACATTACTGGGATCTTATTCACTTCTTGATGAAGATGGATTGTTACCTACAAATTACGCAATTTATATCTACACGATTTTGATTGTTGGTTGTATTGTGCTCAGTATTTCTAGAGGTATTTTTTTTATGACTGTTTGCTCGACCGCTGGAAAAAAACTTCATGATGATATGTTCTTCAATGTTATTCACGCAACGATGCTTTTTTTTAATACAAATTCATATGGTAAATTTATTTTTTATTGTGCCAAGAAATCATAACATTTTTATTGAATTTAATTGTGTCTTAAGATTAAAAAACATTGTATTATTTGTTATACTCAAAGAAATTAATATCGTTTCAAAACTATTTTTTTTTATAAAAATCTTTCAATACTTTTGATGAAAGCATATATTCTCTTAATTTGTAATCATTTGGTTACAATATTCAACTTTTAAACAGTCAACTATTTCTCTAAAGTGTTGAGTAATGAATAGACATCTTTAATTATATTAAGCAACCATAGAGATATATTATTTATAAATAATTAGATTTTCTATTTATCTATACTCATAAACGAAATATGAATACAAAATATAATTATCATGTACTAGTTTGTTACTTGATATAATCGTATTATTTTATTATTATCGTTGTCATGACTAGAAATTTCTGTGAGTGTATCATAATACATGACCATTATTTATAACATTTATTATTATTTATTTCATGAATTTCATGACATCATTTTGAATTTACCCATGTATAAACCAAGCATCTGAAAATTAATTTAAATAATTTAAATACTATTTTTTATAACTGTTATGTGTACGTTTTTCTGAATAATTTAAAATTATAAATCACCTTCATTTATAATCATTAAATTCAATTATAAACTCATTAAAATTTTATACTCGTTTTTTTTTTTTTAAGGGAGAGTTTTGAACAGATTTTCAAAAGACATTGGAGCTATGGATGAAATACTTCCAAAAACAGCGCTTGAAGCATTGCAAATAATTCTCGTTATGATTGGCATATTGGTTGTAATCATCATTGTTAATCCTTGGATGTCAGTGCCCATTATCATTATTGGAGTAATTTTTTATATCATTCAAAGGTATTGTCAAAATACAATTCAGGATATGAAACGATTAGAGAGTGTAGGTAAGAAATTAAGTCAGCTGAAATAGATCCTTTATATTTTGTAGAAATATAAATAAGTGTACTTTTTTTATGTGTATATTTTTTTACTCTATGTTAATAGCTAAGAGTCCAGTTTTTTCACATGTCAGTACTACATTAAACGGTTTATCTACCATCAGGAGTCGAGGATCGAATGTGCAAATAATGTTATGCAAACAATTTGATGAATATCAAAATAATCATACTAGTGCATGGTATCTTTCTCTTGCAATTGCCTCAGCTTTTGGTTTTATCTTTGATTTTATCGCCTGCATATTCACCGCCTGTGTCTGTTTTTCATTCATTTTAATGAATCGTGGTAAGATTATGAATCAAATTGATCGTTAATAAATATCTGATATTACTGATAGATATTTTATGCTTTTATAACATTTTAGATAATATATTCGGAGGATCTGTTGGTTTGGCAATATCGCAATCACTAATTTTATCTGGAATGCTACAATATGGTATAAGATTGCTAACAGAGGTCCGTTCAGAAATGACTGCTGTTGAGAGAATTGTTCAATATACAGATTTACCAAGAGAACCCTTTGGAGAACCGTCTTCAAATTTGTCAGAACATTGGCTATCACGTGGAAAAATCCAAATGAAAAGTGTATTTTTTAGTTATAAAAAAGGTGATCCACCTGTGTTGAAGGTAATGTGAATATTTTTTATTATCTATATAAAATAGATTGAAAAATTTATATGATCATATTTTATTGACATTTGTTAATGAATACATATGTATTTGAGTGACTTTGATTCTACTTGGCAAAAAATAATTATGTGAGGCATGTGAAAAAAATTAGAATATGTTTAAAAAACTATTGAATTCAATTGTTGTGCCAGAACTTGGATTTCATATTAGAAGCCGGCTGGAAAGTGGGAATAGTAGGACGAACAGGCGCTGGAAAATCATCAATTATTGCAGCGATTTTCCGACTCGCCGATGATGGTCTCCAAGGAGAAATCCTTATCGATGATAAAGACTTGATGAGCATCGAACTTGAAGATCTTCGCAAGAATATATCTATAATTCCACAACAACCGATTCTATTTTCGGAGAGTTTGCGATATAATTTGGATCCATTTTCAAAACATTCAGATGATGATTTATACAATGTATTAAGAGAAGTTGAATTGTATAATATATCACTTGATCAAAGGGTCAGTGAAGGCGGTACAAATTTTAGTGTTGGTCAACGTCAACTCATTTGCCTTGCCAGAGCAATACTGAGAAACAATCGTATCCTTATTCTCGATGAAGCCACTGCAAATATCGATCCTGGGTATATTGCTCAAGTATTGTAAATTCATTAATGGTTTATTCTAATATTAAATGTTTATTACAGAACTGATGCATTGATCCAACGACTAATACGATCAAAGTTTGTGAATTGTACGGTGATAACAATTGCTCATCGTTTGAATACCATCATAGATAGTGATAGAGTCTTGGTGATGGAAAATGGAAGTGTTGTGGTAAATAATTTTTTCAAATTGTAATTCATATCATATGCTAAACATATACTTTAGTAAATTTTCAAAGTAACAAGGTAAAATAATCCAATTGTATTAACTCCAAAATAAGTTCCCCAGATAATCTGTTTTCATATAATAAAGTTAAATTATTTTTCGCATGATTCATCTCCATAAGCCACAACAAAAAACTTATTTTGCATACATTTTCTTGAAAAATTATTTCATTACGATTCATAAATGCTGCAGAGTTTCATTCTTTTCATGTCCGATTCAGTCTCTTCCTCATTGAATTTGTAAAAAACTCATTTTCATACAATGTAGTATTTCACCTATTTAAAGCCAATTTAATTTGGACTTATCATCCACAGTTAGCCGAGAAATTATTGAAATATGGATTATATATAATAAATAACTTTTTAATATTTTGATGTACCTTTATTAATTTAAAAACTTTGGTGATAAATTCAAATTTAGTAGATTCTCAATTAAGTACCAAAAAATATAAAATATATACTTTTACTACTTTCAATAAAAAATGCACATAATCAAATTTGGTAAATTAAAATACATTAATAACTTACATTTTTACATTAATAGGAATTCGCCAATCCATATGAATTATTAGTTGGAAATCCTGATAGTTATTTTAGTCGGATGGTCGCAGAAACAGGAGAAGCAATGACAAAACAACTTCTTGAAGATGCAAAAAAATACCATAATTCACGTTCAATATCCGTACATCGCACATAATCTTACATCACTACATTATCAATTTATTGGTATAAAAAAAACATTCTAAATTATATTCAGTATAGTATTGTAAATTTCAATTGTAATTCAGAATATTATCAAAATGTATTTCATTCTTTTTCATACATTAACTTGATTTCGTAATAATTGAAACTTATATATATTCATTTTGTTCAGACTTATGAATATATTATAAAAAAACATACAATAAGATAATTTACAAACGGATTGGAATCGCATGAAACAATTTATATAACTTCATAATTCCATTTTGTCTAAAAAATCATATAAATGTATGATCATCAACTGAACTTGGCGATTGTTCAGTAATAGATTGTGTTACAAAAATATTTTGTTGTTTGTTACTGATTGCTGCCGCCTGTAATCAATTGAAAAAAAAATTCATGTAATAAACAATACAAATAAATTTCGCTTTCATGATTGAAAATGTTTACTGACCTGAGATACTGTTTGCGCAGTTAAATGACTGCTACCTGGCATACCTACAACGACCATTTTTGAGGGATTGGGCGGTAATTGAGATTTTGGTTGGACACACGCTGCACTCACAGGAACAACCTTAACCTGTTGGTTTTGCTGTTGTGGTTGTTGTTGTTGTTGCTGCTGCTGTTGTGGTTGTTGTTGTTGTTGTAACGGTTGCTGCTGTGATTGCTGTTGGACTGTTGTGTTAGTTGGGGTTTGTGAACGCGATTGAAGAATAACAAATTTTTGACCACTTCCAGATGAATTCACAGTGGATGTCCGACCACCACTGACCATTATTGTTCGTTGTGGTGTGGACGTTGGATTCGTCACTGGAAAGGTTTCTAATTAAAAAATTTTTGGAGCAAATACATGTACAAATATGTGTAAAACTATTTGGTATATTCTAAATATTGTTATAGACATTGCAATTATACCTTTAAATCTAAAACTGTAAATCTACGTAAAATCTAAATTGCTTCAACTTTTTTTTAGGCAATGAATTATGTCGAAAAAAAAATAATACTATGAAGAGACTCCAAATCGTAAATTTCTGTTTCTCTTTTAAATAAGATGAGAAATTTCTATTTTTTATCGTTAGAATTTTGTAGCTTACGAACCAATGGACGGATTCAAGTGACCAAACATATTTTTACAGAAAATCGAATGCTCTACAAAAAAAGCATTCTTATCAATTTCTGATAAATCCACTCTTTCGAATGTTATTCAGGGTTAAAGTTACATTACTAGGAAAATCAACAAATATTTTCTCATTTCTGATAAAATGTCAAAGATTACCACTTAAAATCATGGAATATTTCTCAAAAATTTTATAATTCATGATTTCTGATGTAAAATAAAGTCATTTTACAATTTTTGAATTGTACAGTAACAACTTAACATTCTCGAACTCATTTTTCTAACGATAAAAATAAAAATTTAGCTTTTGAAAAAAAAATTAGTCGATTTTTTTGAATCAGTCTAATGTATATTATTGATTCAAAAAGTTAAAAAATTTACCATTGTGTACAATACTTTTGGCATTTGTAGCAGGTCCTTGTTGATTAGTCATCATAGAAGATGATGTAGTTGGAGTCATTGTTGAGACTGCAGCTGGTTGTATTCGCGCCTTAGCCACAGCACTGCATAATGCTGGCCCCATGTACCCATAATCTAATTTATACTCTTCCAGAATATCAGGTGAACATCGTATTGTTTTAAGAACTGGTGCAACTGTTTTACGTAATACAACTTCAATATGACCAACGGCATTTTTATCCACATTTGAAAGTACTGCACCATCTATACAATTTTCAATCCGTTCTGATATTAATTTAATTTTTGGGATAACTAGTGCTTTTATTACTTCAGGCCCTAATTCACATAATCCACTTATGGCACCATAGAGTGATGCCAAAGGTGTTTGACTTTTCTTCGTTAATGCTTGACTAAACATTCGTGTCACACGTGTTTGAACATTATTTGTTGACGTATTGAAGTTACGGCATATTTGGCCCATTAATCGTGATGCAAAATCTCGCAGTGCCCAATGATTATCCATTTCTGGTCTCATACACAATTGTTTGGAAACAATACACGTTGCTACAGATGGTATCAATTCATGAAGATATTTTTCCAAATATAAACTTGGGTTATCGAGCAAAGCTTTCACCATTCTCATCAAGTAAATTAACAATGCAAGATTGTTTTGTACCACATTAACTCTTACACCTTCAGCTATAAAAGTACACATTCTCGCGAGCATTTCATGAAGACCAGGATCTGCCGACAATGATTGTAATGCTTCAATTCTACGAGCTTCATCAGAACCCACACAAGCTTCTGTTATTTCTTTATAATATAATTGCTGCTCAACACTCAATTCATGAGTTGCTAATTGCTTCACATGAACAGTTTCAACATTTCGAAGTTTCTGACTTTTGCCACCACCGCCAGGTTTTCCAATGCCTATATTATTTGATTTATTGACCAGTTTCGCAGTGGGATCAACACTTTCCAGTTTTTGAACGTCTATTGTTTGAAATAAATTGATAAATAATATAGCACATATTTGAAATATTTATAATTGTCAAATTATGAAATTTACCTTTTGAAACTGGAGGAGGATTTTCTTGTACCGTGGGTTGTACACCATCTATACAAAGCCAATGTGCTCGTAAAGTTATTTCTAATGGCAATTTAGGCCATGCCTGACCACCAGCCATTGATATCATTTCAGTCAAATCTATTTCTTTTTCTTCGACAAAATGCAATTCACGACCACCACCTGATGCAAATCTAAATGGTATATGATCCTTCGCAAAAAATCCGTATGTTGGTTCGATATTTTTTATTTTCAATGCATGATCAATATCGTGTGTGGTTAACCTTTGACGTTTTCCATGTCTCATAAATTTGGCTGCATCCTTATAAATTTAATTATTAATTTCATTGGAATTATCAGTAGAATTTAAATCATTCATATAGACTTTTAATAACAATATGCAAACCAAACCTGTACGATTTCTTTCAATCTATAGCTGACATCCTCTGCTAGATCTTTGGCTGCTTCATCTGGGAGGTTACCTACACCAATACTCTCAGCAATGACTTTCATTGATTCTTGTGACAATGTTGTGCCATATATTGATTCGTTTTCACTCATATTGATTAAATAAAAATATATTTACTTTACAAATAACCTAAAAGACCTGTTTCTTTTTCAACAAAATACAAACTTCACCATTTAAACCAAATACAAGTTTACTCAATATGTATTGGATTATTTATATTATTAGTCCCAGACCCCAGTAGTATAGATATATATTGCTGTATTTTTGTCTATATAACCTCCCCCCACTGTATAAATATTCAATTTATATATGAGAGGTGGTGCAGGCGTCCCAACTGTGGTAAGAGTAGGTCATTATCTTGAGAGAGAGAGAGAAAGAGAGCAGCCCAGACGAATTTCCTAATTCCCGCCAAAATCATCACCAAGCGTGGCATTTTATAACTATGAACACAGGAGCCTTTTTTCGTAACTGGACTTGTCTCCAGAATCTAGCTGCTGGATTCGAAGTAAGCTAGGCACTAAATTGATAGTTTTTTTAATTTTTGGCTTCATACAATGCGCATTTGGAAGTTCGATTTTTAAGCTTAGAGGTTACGTTGCGCGCGCAATGTAAATTTAAATTTCAACAAAAATGGTAGATTTCATTCAGCAGGAGAGGAAGTAGAACATTTCCCATTTATAGAAACCAACATGCGTATTTACCCAATTTTTTGGTAACGTCATATTTAGTTTTTATGCAGTCAACAATGTATCAAGAAACAAAAACTTTGTGTGATTATTGATTAAAATTCCCCATGCTATTAAACATTGCTGCAATTGGTCTTCAACCAATCCAGTAGAGAGTAAACCTTCTTAGCGATTTGCGTGTTCTCAGGACGTAACACCGCCATCTAGCGTTACCTGAATTTATTATTGTTTGTTTTTCTACTCATGTGCTCACTAATAAAATAATTACGCTAAAATAATTCTCGTGTGCCGAAAATTATATCGGCAATAATGGGGAAAAAGGGTGAGAAAAAAGGTGGAAATCTTGGTCGCGCTTTGTTACGCGATCGTTTTGGCAATAACAGATCAAAACGAGGTTCTGGTGAATCATCAATGGTAAGATTGAGATATGCGTTGAAAATATTAATTTACCAATGTAAAACGCAATTTTTACTACCATCAGAATATTTCTATGATTTTATTTATTCACTATTTTAGCTCCATACTGCAGAAGTGAATGATGGATATCAATGGGATCGTTTAAATCTAAATTCAGTTACAGAGGAAAGCTCATTTCAAGAGTTTTTGTCTACAGCCCAATTGGCAGGAACAGAATTTCGTGCAGAGAAACTCAATGTAAAATATGTCAATCCAAAGAGTGAAATTACGAATGAAGAAAGATCTGGACTTATTAAAATGCATCAATCTTATGAATCTTTATTGAAGATTCCACGAAGACCGAAATGGAATAATAAAACTGCGCATGAATTGAAAACAAAAGAAAATGAAGATTTCCTAGAGTGGCGAAGACAATTAGCAGTACTTCAGGAAGTTAATGGACTACTCATGACACCGTATGAAAAAAATTTAGAATTTTGGCGACAGCTCTGGCGAGTTGTTGAGCGTAGTGATGTTGTCATTCAAATTGTCGATGCACGAAACCCTCTACTTTTCCGTTGTGAAGATCTCGAAAAGTATGTTAAAGAGGTTGATGAGAATAAAATGAATATGATATTGATAAATAAAGCTGATTTTTTAACTGTTGAACAGAGAAAATCTTGGTGCGATTACTTTACAGAAATTGGTGTAAGAGTAGCATTTTTCTCTGCTCTTGAATCAGTGGAACCGGAAAGTAAATCCTTGACATCTAGCAAGATGTTGAAAAAAAAAGTAGCACAGACAATATTTGAAGAGGAAAATGAAATTGAGAAAATTTATAACTTGCAAAATGATGAAAGTAGTAATAGTTCTGATAGTGATAATGAATCAAATTTTTTGGATGCTTCAAATTTGACTTCTGAGAGTGAGTATGAGAGTGCTGATGATGGTTCACAAGACGTCGTATTGAATGAAAATGATGGAAATGAAAATTCATTGAAATTAAATAATGACGTCGAGGAAAGTGTAATATTAGAAGCAAATTCACCAGAGATTTTAACCAGGTCAAAATTAATTACCCTTTTCAAATCAATGGGGAATGGGAGAAAAACGTATACAGAGAATATTGTAACTATTGGTCTAGTTGGTTATCCCAACGTCGGTAAAAGTTCTACAATAAATGCCATTTTCGCCGAAAAAAAAGTCTCAGTTTCAGCGACCCCCGGTAAAACTAAACACTTTCAAACATTATTTGTTGATAAAGAGCTATTACTTTGTGATTGTCCAGGATTAGTGATGCCAAGTTTTGTATGCACAAAGGCTGAAATGATTTTACACGGAATATTACCAATTGATCAATTACGGGATCATGTACCGGCTGTTACTCTTCTTGGCACGTTGATTCCCCGACATATAATTGAAGATACATATGGAATTATGCTTCCATCTCCAATAGATGGAGAGGATCAAGATCGACCTCCAACATCAGAAGAAATTCTGAATACATATGGTTACAATCGAGGATTTATGACACAAAATGGTCAACCTGATAATCCACGTTCAGCGCGTTACATTCTCAAAGATTTCGTTAATGGAAAACTTTTATATTGTCTTGCACCTCCAAATATTGATCAATCTAAATTTCACACATTTCCACCTCGACGAAAAGTCTCATCAGTCAACAGAGTTTTACCGCCTGCAGCCATCAGAGCGAGCAGAGGAGTTGTGGTGAATCCTGAGGCCATGGATAGAGCATTTTTCCAAAACAACTCTTCTGGAGTTCATATGAAGGGGCTTCCAGGTCAAATGAAACTGCAAAATTCAATGGACTTAGGTGATAAACCATGGAAGAAAATGAATAAACATGCAAATAAAAAAAAGCATGAAAAAACCAGACGATTATATTCATACTTGGATCGGCACTAGTTTATAAATTACTGTGAATAATATAAAATTTATAAACATTTACAATTGAACTCTAGATGTTTTTTTTTTATTTCTCTATTTACCAATCATGTATAAATTTAATATAATTCATTATTGTTAATTTCTTTGTTGTAATTCATTCAATTTAATTTATATTAATCATTTTGGTAACACTTTATTTCATTTAATCACTTTTCTCAATTATCACTTTCGAAATAGTGTGTATAAAAATAATGCGTTGGTGTATAACGTGGATGTTTTCTCTCAATTTTTTGTAAATAATAATATTAGATTAATAGAAAAGTATAGTCTTTAAATTCAAACAGATAAAATTTTTACAAATTTTTATATTTAATCAATGATTTAATTACTCTCGTTATCTACAATCTTTTACCCATCTTGTGTATAAATTTTCAATATCGGATCGAGTAAATTTATAATTCTTCTCGCAATATGAATAATAATATGAGCAAAAACGACATTACTAAATTAATTATAAATTAATAGATATATAAACTTATGTGAGCATAGCTTTAACAACACATTCTTGGCCCAATTTCAAACTATAATCATAATATTTATCAATTAACGAAATATTTTCAAATATATGTATGCATGAAATAAATAATACAATTTTACATCTAGATAACATGATTTGGACACATCCTGAAATGCTTATATTCATCATAAAGCGATGCCAAATAATTTTTTAATGGATAGTGACTAAAGTGTTGAATGATTATTACAATTATTTAAAAAAAAATTAAAACAACGATTGAATGTTTTATCTAAGACAAATTCTTCTACTCAAGTATAAAATAATATATTTATGGAATGTTTATCTCTATCATTTGTTAAATTATTGCTACTTCCGTCATTAACTTTATTCAGTAATTGTGTCTAATTCATCAGATAACGTGTCCATATTTTCGTTTACAGTATTTTGAAGTCTATAGATATCTTCCTCATCTTGTAACCTCTCAACAATTTCAAGTGGGAGATTTGAATCAGTCAAACCATTAATAAGTGGAGTGCCAAACATAGCCTCGTATGGAGTACTCTGAATGTCTTTGTGAAACGATCGGTTCATTTTTAATTGGACAAATCTCAATCCCTCTGACCATTTGGATGTCTGATATTCTTGCATCCAAATAATTAAAATATCTCGTACATCTTGGTTTGCTCTCTCAATAGATTCCTGGCTTAGTGAATGACATGGCTTACCATGAATTATTTTTGCATGAAACATGTCTGCCAGACTATTAATTATTTGATTCACAAAATCTCTGCCATTGTCACTGTGCAGTAGACAAGGGGCTCCGATGATACAAAAAATATCCATTAGATTATAAACAATTTCTTCGGCTTGTTCACTTTTTAAAGCTCTGAGGAACATAAATTTTGTTGAATGATCTTGGTAATTCATGATAAATTTATAGGGTTCATCCGGTTCATTTTGCATATCAATTAAATTAATGTGCCCTCTTTTGTTAAATCCTGTCGAAATGATTGGTTTTACTACCAATTCTTTCTGTTTTAATTTTTTTTTTAGTTGGCACATAGAACATAATTTCAAATATTCTTCAATGACGCTTCTGGGAATATTGCAGTACTTTTTAGCAATTTCTTTTTCCATACCTAATCTTTTTTTGTGGCCAGTATCCTTGTGAGCTTTCTCTAAAATTTCATGTACCTCATTAACATTGCAATAATACCTTATTGAATAAACATCATCCTTGTTGCGTTTTGCAATAAGGTTTTCTTTGTCACCTATCTTTAAAATTTCAAATCTATTAAGACGTCTATAATCTTGGCAACTTATTTTTTCATTGAATTTTCTCTTTCTTATGCTATCCTTTACTTGGTTTAAAATATTTGAATATTGATCAATAGTCAATACGGTGGTAAAATTATTACCATTATTTTTTCCTATCAACGCAATAAGTTTTTTTTCAAAAATATCCTTATCAACTAAATTTTCATCTGCCTCCATAGTTAGTAAGTTATTAATTCACAATGCAATACACTGACAAATAAATTATACATATAAGATCTCCAACATTGAACTGAGAAAACAACCATTGATGAGCGCGCGAGCTCCTTTTATCGTCATGAGTTTGTGAGCGATAGTAGAACGCACCCATTATCACTCAGTCAACCAACAATGTGTTGTTTACTTGTAACTCTGTCGGCAATGGCGCATCATAGAGAGAGATGCGCACTTAGCGATTGGCTAAAATAAGTTAGTCAGATGCCGAATTCCGGCCAATGACATATTTTTACAATGGATGTATGCCCATATATCCAATTATATTGGTCACAGGCCACATACACAATTTTAAATCTAGAAAGATCGATTCATTTATATTCTATTTAATAAAATTCGTCATCTGACTCCATATATATAAATTTATTCTGTACATATGTATAATTTGATTTTCAACTTCGATCCATTATGGGTCAAATTCTATCTTACCACTGTCGCTTATAGCAAATAACAGATCACTATATGACCCTTGTCAGTCTAGTAAATATGTTGTAGTGAGAAATAATAATGTTGCGTTGAACTTCTTTTTGTGTCGTTTTTCTGAGAACTCACAGCTCCGATATCAGTGTGTTGTTTGTGATAGCCAGTTTTGTCGCATGCGCACTAGAAATTCCAAATTATTATATACTATACTATACTACATATAGGTATACAGACTATATAAGATTTGTAGTGCGCATGCGACGAAACTGGCTTTCAGCACAACACTGCCCAATATGCGAGACATGAAGGAGTTTTGACTTTGGCTGTTGAATATATTTTTTTTTAATTTAGAAACCGTTGACTATATATAAAGTACATTTTAGTATGTACGTAACAAATATATATTCAGCTGTTGGATATTACCAGTACATAAATTTCAACTGAGTAAATTACCGAATAAAGATGAAAAATAAATAGGTTAAATCCTCTTTTCATTGAAAAAAAAAATGTATGTCTAGTAATTTCAATTTTTGACTTTCATCATTCTCTCATAATGACAAAAGTTATTATAACCTATGGACTATCTAATGAGACACTAAATTAGAACAAATACATACTACTTTCCTTTCATTATTGTATCATCTGTTATTTGAATAAATTGTCGTGCATTATGTACTTCTTTGTACTTTATGTGAATAATGACAAGCATGTATGTGAATGACATAAAATTAATCAATTGTTTAATAAATATGATCAAGTATTTAAGGGATATTGTTGACAACTTTTAATTTATCAAGATAAAAAAATGGAAAACATTGCTGTAAGTATAAGAATTATTGTTAGTAATTTCTTTTTATACCATAGATTAATTAATTTACATATTAGTATGTTGCCATGGTGGCCAAATTCTATTTCATATGATATTAAATAAATATTTACTAATTAAGAATTGTTATTTTATGGATTTATGTAAAATAAACGGTTTTTATTTTAGGGAATAATAAGAGCCATGTATTGTGGTTTTATTGATAGTTTAAAAGGAGCGATGGTACTTTTCTATATGGATAAACAAATAAACGAACGAATACATAATTCTTCCTTTGCTGGGAGTGATTATCGTAAGAAAGATACTGGTACAAATCAAAGTCCTCTAAAAATCTTGAAAAAGCCACGGTGAGAATAATAATTACATAATCTATAAAATTTGAAAATTGATATTTTCAATTTAGTATAAAATTTGTAAATTTTTTATAGAGAATCTAAAATATTGAAAAGAACAATACAGTGCTGCGCACTAAATGGTGGTATATTTTGGGCTAGTATCTTAATATTTGAATGCGGGCTACTACCATTCCTCAAATATTTACTTACAATAATATTTGGACATTCCCCTGGTATGGGAATGATTGTGTGGTCGTGGACAAAACCTTTTTTGTCCTTAACATTTGGAACAGTTTGGGTTTTACCTCTTTTTTTGCTCAGCAGAATTGTTAATAGTTTATGGTTTCAGGTATGTGTATTGTTCAGGAATATATTTATGAACTAGCTGTGCCCGTAATTTCGTTCGCACGTGCGTAGATTCAAATTCAAATGCAAATTTTATGATGAACAACTACAATATAAATATTTTACAGAGTTCGAGTATATTAATATTAGATGATATACCTATTTTGTACTTAAATATAATATCAAAGTATTTTTACTTAAAACAGAAATGGAATTTATAAAGAAAAAAAATTCCAATCTTCGAAATAAATTAAAGCCTATGTGTTACCGAGGACTAATAGCAATATAACAAAAAAAATTTAATCAAAATCCGTGGAGTAGTTTTTGCGTGAAAGCCGCACAACAGACAGACAAACAAAAATCTTCTACAGTTTTATTACACGTATAGATAATCTCTATAAAACTTGAAGTCAATTTCATTTAATATTTATGAAAAGTTAAGATGATTTGATGATTGGACAATAAGATAGGGATTTAAAACAATATACTAATTTATTTTGAGAAAGTTTGAATATATTTTTCATTTGGAATTATTTGACTTCAGGATATAGCTGACAGTGCATACAGATATAGACAAGGTAGGCCGTTATTATTATCAAGTGTGAGTAAATTAGTTGCTGATACGCTGTTCAGTATTCTGGTTCAAGCGTTATTCCTTGGACAGGGAATGCTTGTCTCGAGAGTGCCATTGCCACCAATTGGTGAGCTACTTGCACTAGTCCACATGTGCCTTCTTTATGCTCTTTATGCATTTGAATATAAGTGGTTTAATATGGGATGGGAATTGCACAGACGACTCACATTTATTGAAGGCAACTGGCCTTATTTTGTTGGATTCGGATTACCTTTAGCTGTGCTAACACAATTACCAAACTCGTATGTTATAAGGTAAACAATGATGATTATTTAAAAAAATTAAATCTCTATTATATTATTTTTTTTCATTTCAGTGGATGCGTATTTTCAATTTTGTTTCCTCTCTTCATTGTAAGTGGAAATGAAGCACAACCAGTCACTGGAGTTTGGTAAGTACATACTTGATTAGCGTTAAGACTTTAACTAGATTCTATAAATCTGGTACAAAATCTTTCAATTTTTGTTTTTTAAATTATACTTTAATGATTGAATACATGTATTTCTTTATTATTTATTTCAGTGATTGCCCATTAAAACTTTTTTCACCAGTCATTGCAATTGCAAATACATTATTTAATAAAACTATTGGGCCAGCAAATCGACAATGACACTTGAAACGTATTTATAATACATGAAATTCTATTAAATAAAAACAAAGAAACGATATATGTAAATTATTTTTTTCGAATCGCGAAAAAATTTGTAACTTTACCTAAGGTACTTTGAAAATAATCCGAGAGAGCTTCGTAATGTCATCTTTATTATTTCATTTAATACAAATCATGAAAATCATTTTAATGTTGAGAATCAAATAGTTCGCATCAGAATAAAAAAATAATGAAACAGATGATAAAACAGTAATGAAAGTGATGCGCACATTTAGATTTAGTCAATTTTGATTTTACTTAATCGACTCTTATTTGTTGTGTGAGCGGTGCAGCTGCTAG
The DNA here is from genome assembly GCA_030347285.1 of Microctonus hyperodae. NCBI lineage: Eukaryota > Metazoa > Arthropoda > Insecta > Hymenoptera > Braconidae > Microctonus > Microctonus hyperodae. The sequence continues at coordinate 4,390,810 of JAQQBR010001835.1, forward strand.
TCTTTTAATTTGCAATAAAAACCAAATTTTTAAGAATTTTCTATTAAAATCTTCTATCATAAAGTGATTGCTGTGTCCTGGCAACTCTTATTAACGCGATGCATTACCATTTACTTCATTGTGTTTAATCTTAATCATACAAAACTCTGTTTATTACTTCTTTATATGTAATGTTACGTATTTATTTTTGTGAAATTTTAGAAAAAATGATTATAATAAATTTCCCATAATACCTCAAAATATAAATGATTGAAATGTACTGTTGAAGCAACAAATTTATGATTAAATATTTTGCGTTGTTCAGTCTTCCCATTATTCATGTTTTGAGAGGGAAAAATGAATATTTAAAATTTATTCCTGAATAGTTACATAATCGTGGTTGATAAATCACAAAATTCGGAATAATAATTGTACATAATTAATATTTGTTTTATATATTTAATGCTTTTTACATGACGTAATGCTGCGGAAAGTAAAAATAAATGAATTATTACTTTATGTTGAATGAACATTGTATTAGTTTCCTTTCTTTTGTTTCATGTCTTTCCTTCTTTCATTAGCTTTGTGTATCAGTGTTGTAAATTCCATTTATCAAAATACTTTTCAACCACACAAAACAATCTTTCTTCAATTTTAGAAATCCAGAAGAGGTGTATTTACAATTAAAATTTCTGCCAGGTTAATGTATAATTTATGTTCAAATGTAAACCGTCCTGAAGAATATTTATTCATAAGATAAAAATAGTTCGATTGATTGTTACTATTACGCTAAATCATGAAGTACACGAAGATCATGCTCGATGGGCTCTTGTTTAATCCTATATGAATTTAGTGCAAAAGTGCGGTGTAATGCATGAAAATTTATGCCAGGATCAGTTTCTTTTTCAGGTATTGGACTGCCATCATTTTCGCCAGGTAAACTTTTACTAACCTAAACATAGTTTATGTAAATAAATGTATTATATTATTTATTGCAGAAGTATATTTTGCATTAAACCTATTTGTACTTACTTCAAATCGTTGTGGTTTGTATAAAGGAAGTTTCCTTGTACCCGGTGAACTTTGTATCAAATTCTGTATTGTTGGGTGAGAAATGCCAAAAAAATTTGCTCCTTTTGGTGGAACATTACAAAGTAATGGTGATATAGCTGCTAATAATCTTGAATGACATTCATCTGGACTCGATCCAACTAATGGTTGGTTTAAATCACTATCCGATACAATTTCAAACCTAAAACCATTTCAATTCATCAATGTAACACCAAAGCACTAAAGTAATTTTATATTTACGTATTTTCAATATTAGAGATATTACCTAGGTTTTGCACCACCATCCAGTATTTTACATGTATATAAACTGGTTGTTTGAACATTTTTTAAACTGGCATAAACTCTGGTACTGCAGTATCCAACTGGATATATTAATTCTTCTGTATGATATGCTGGTCGATCTGATACAACTTCACCAAGTGAATATACTGTGAGATCACCAAGTGAAATTGGAAACAGTGGTCTACCATGAATATCGAGGGGTATTAATTGAACTAATCTTTTTGGAATTTTGCCACAGCGTTTAGTTTTTCCTTTATAAGCATTACTATCACCAGTTGAATTTGTATTATCAGTTGCATTACGTTTTTTTGTACACCTTTTTGTTGTACCACTATCACAATCAATTAGTGATGTGTTTAAATTATTATTTTGAACTTTTGTTGCTATCGATGCGATATCTGTTTCTCCCTGAAGTTGGCACAATTTTCGTAATAAAAATAACCGTTCAGCTTTGACAATTACAAGATTTTCTTGCATCTGAGCTACTTGGTCACATAATGCAGCATTTTCCTAAGTATATCAATTACATTTCATTAGTGATTTTTACTGTATAAATTTTTAATTTAGGTTATTATTTACTATACATATGAAATTTTGATTAAAATAACCTTACTAAAACAGTATTTTTTACGAGTCTTTTGAGCTTTTTGTATTTCATTTTGAATTTAAGATTTTGATCCATATCAGCACTTTTATGATAATCATTACGATAATTTTCAAATACGTGTGCCATTATTACAAAATCGTAATATTTTATTCTCTGTTTTGTGTACCTATTTTTTATTTTTTATCTTTTTGTGATCGATAAACATTCATGACATATATAAAATCGAAGAACCGAATATCGCCGATGAATTCCGATATTGCTACAGATTATTTGGCGCGAATAATATGAAAAAGAAGACGACTACAGCCATGATATGAGGCTTTATTTTTTTTGTTAAATTGTCAGACTGATTTTTTAGCGGTTGATAGCAGTGAATGGAACTTGGAGGAAGAGAGAAAGCATCCGTGACACATGCGCAATATTTTTCCTACAGTCCTGTAATAAAATAGCAAAAATGCGGGTACCTTCGATGCCCCAAACATCACAAAATATTTCTAAATTTATGAAACAATAAATGAACACTAAATATTCATAGCACAAATCATTTACTCAAATTACGGTGATATTATGCACTCAACAAATAATTTTTATATTTTTGATTAGTGAAAAATAGAAATTTATGGTGAAATACATATATGTACGAATGAGTGTGAAATCAAATCCCGAAGATGCAATATATTTTTAATATTAACAAAAGAAAATTTACTAAATATCATTGTATATTTGCTTATATGTGCACATGTCCTCTGAAAATTGAAAAAAATAAACGGGAAAATGAAATTTGTAAAAAAATTTTTCAAGGTGAAAATTATTATAAAATATTTATTTAATACGAACTGCAGAGATAAATAAATACCAACATTTGTTGTAAAGGTAAGGGAAACTGCAGAAAAACCTTACTAGTATTGTTACAAATTAAACAAACTTTCTTTTTGGCCATACCAATTTTCCAGGTATACCCTCCATAACACTAAGTCGATTAAAAAGCCGAACCATGTCGTCAACAGCTGATAAAGGAATACGATAGTGTGCAATAAATGCGGAAAGTTCCATTTCTGCTATTTGCATATTTTCTTTGGCTTTTTGATCAATATTCGTATGAATATTTTTATTAGAAGCAGATGGCCATATAGGACTTTTGATTCTCCAATCTGTAACATGTGATTTGGATTTAGCATGTTTGATCAACACAGACTTTTTACATGTCATTTCTATCCGACAAGACATGCAAAATGCTCTATCTCCATTTGAAGATCGACGGAGCCAATCTTTAAATAATTTGTTTTTTAACCATATATCATTGAAAACTTTCTTTTTGGGAGTTTTCTTCTTGTTGCTATCTGTTGCACATGATTCACGCTTCTTAGGAGAATCTTTTTTTGATGGTTTCACACACTTTGAAGACATATTAGATACCAAACTGTTTACCGCTCAATTGCCATTGAGTTTGTCTTTTATATATAGATAGGCTCTGTGACATTTCTACTCTGTGACATTCCTACTTTTGATCAACAGAGACCTCAAATCACTAGGTGGCAGATATTATGAACTAATATTTCTAGTGATGTCGGTAAGGGAGGCTACCAGCAAATATAAAAATCGATAAAAAAGAAAATATTACATGAGATTGAGGTTACCTTCAGACTTTTTTCGGACGGTCACAAGCATGATAAAAAAATATAAATAAATAAGAGCGCTGATTAAATATTAATTAAATAATTATTTTTCTTTTTTAACTAATTATTCATATGAAGCACATTACAGGCATATGTCACCCAACAATTGGAGTCTCTGTAGTCAAAAGTAGAAGTCTCCCAAGTCGAAAATAAATATGTTACCCAGTACAATTGTTATCAAAGCCCATTATTTTACTCCTTCTACACCTCTGTTTTGCGGCTGCATCCGACTTTTTCAAATGAGAAGTACCCGTATTTGTTCTCGATCGTGCGGAATATGCAGAAAACCCACAATAGGTACACCTGACATAGATTGACCCAATGAAGCTAATATTTTCTTCCGAAAAATACTACGTTCTGCCGGGGTTCGAACTCGAGATGTCTGAGCGGCAGATCTTTTTCTTCACCACTCGACTGACCTACCAACTAAAAATAAACGTAATTGTTTTTTATAATAGTCTTTGAAAAATATAAAAAACAATTAAAACACAAACACCTACATTTTTTATCAGTTGATCATCAATCCCAAAATAAACATTGTTGTTTGATACGTATTTTAGTTCAATTTATGTCAATCGTTCATTTGTCTTTGAAAAGATAAAAAATATTTTATTAGTATACGAACATTGTTTTGATAGAGATGACATACAATATTTGTGAAAGTAATTGAAATAAACAAACGTGTCAGTAATATTAGTGCAAGGTATTAAATATAGTTAAAAAAATCATCCACATATTTGAATATTATATTTCATTATTCAATACAAAAGCAACGGATATTTTTTGGCTATATTAAACATGTCACCTAGCTACATTTTTTTAATGATTATAGTTTTGACTATACCAATGTTTCTTAGAGGAAAAATCGGAGTCGACATGTTACTAAATCGTATGTATTTAAATAATCTAAAAACAAAAATTAATATTGATAACATGAAATGAATTAGTCAATCTTTAGGATGAAGATTATTTTTAAATTTTAGTTAAAACGTACTCTAATGATACCACTTGTAATGAAAGCAAATGCGTCAATGCATGTGACGACGTATCATGTCATCAGAACGAGAATTGTCAAATGATTAATCACATTCCCTCATGTGAATGTTTGTCTAATTTCACACGCAACAATGAAGGAGAATGTTTACCAAGTAATTATGGCAAATATTTCTTACAAAAAATAAATCAACATTCTCAAATTATTATACAAGGAAAGGTTATATTTATTGATCATTTGTGACTTCTTTTTTACTTTATGTAACTGAAAATTTATACTCACAAACATGATTATTCTAAATTTTTATAGTAATTCAATAATTCGTGTCTAATTTAATTTTGAAATTCTAGTTACAACTTGCCTTGATGATTTCACTTGTGGTAGTTCAGAATTTTGCAGCAATGGCAAATGTGTTAATGCATGCAACAAAATATGTGGTCCAAACGAAAAATGTCAAATATTCAATCACAATTCCACATGTGAATGTTTGGGTGACTTCATACGTAACAATGAGGGAGAATGTAAAAAAAGTAAGTATAAACAATAATTCAGCATGAAAAACCAATGAGTAATCATTATTAATTTTGCAATAAAAATTGGTATTTTAATATCATAAACAAATTTCCAAATATTTACGTTAATTAAAAATGATAGATCATCCTTCTCGATGAATTTATATATTCATTCATAATATGTTATTTGAAATCTTAGTTAAAAAGTGTGCTCGTATTAAGGATTGTGATTCTTCAGAGTTGTGTATTAATGGTATATGCATTATTGAATGTAATAAAAAATGTGACGTGAATGAAATTTGTCAAGGCAAAAATCGCACTTTCTCATGTGAATGTATACCTAACTATCGTCGCGATTTTGATAATAAATGCAAACGACGTAAGTAATAATTTATGATAGTTAATGATACTCAATTATATGATAAGTAAATATAACAATAACAAATATATAAACTTTAAATTTATAACCTTATTATTAATCATTTCCACGAATATTTATTTTACATTGCTTTATAATAGAATGTTCTAATAGTAGTATATGTAAACAAAACGAGGATTGCAAAAATGGTTTATGCAAACCTGTAGTTATTCACTCTGATAGATGTGGATTGAACGCAGTTAGTATTCGTGTACAACACCAACATTTGTGTACTTGCCCGCGTGGATTCGGGGGTGATCCTTATCAACATTGTCTCAAAAGCAAGTAGAAATTACGTAAAGTAATAAAAGAATTTACATTTACTATTTATTGTTCTCAATAATTTATCGCACTGGGAAAAATAATGAATTAAATTTGAAACTATTTAAAGTAGAACTTTACAATCAGAAATTCAAGATTTTTTTATTGAACCGTATGATATGTAGTGTAGGTATATATAATAAATAATCATTGAGTTTAAAATTGTTGAATTGAAGTCATCTTCGTACATCAACAAATATTCCCGATACAACCTGCACTAATTACATTTATCAAAATTAAAGATTGACCCAATTAATATGTAATTGATTCAGTATTTTTAGTTTAATAATTTCCAAATTTAATTTAATATTATTTCCAGTAATATTCGTTTATATAATTTCATTTAAAATCATTATTTTATATTAGGATGTAAAACTAATTACGAATGTGAAGATTCTGAAATCTGCCATATCAATTTATGCATGAATACATGTTCACCATTCTTGAGAAGATGTCCATACACGCAAAAATGTGAAGTTAAAAATCATACTGTTAACTGTCTTAATGAAACAAGCAAATACAAATGTAAGTAAAAAAAATAAATAACAATAAAAATTAAATAGAAACCTAATATTTATGTTCAATCATAACTCGTAAATTACGTCCATTCTAATCTTTGTAAATGAATAAATTATTTTGCAATAGCTTGTACGACTACTACAGACTGTGATAAAAATTCATTTTGCACTGCTAAGGAATCATTATGCATACCACTATGTGATCCTCCGACATGTCCTGATGGCGAAAGGTGTGAAATAATCTCAGAGGTAGTAAATCCAAGATTTACATTTCGTAGTGCAGAGTGTAGATGTAATTTCCCTTTACTTTCTTTTGGTGGTTCATTAAAATGTTTCAAACGTAAGTAGAAATAAAAATGATAAATATATACATGATATATATAATGAGTATCTATATTGCTCATATTTACTCACTGCCAAACTAATTTTATAATTCTGAAACAGCATGTGACACTGATGAAATCTGCGAAGAAAATGAATACTGCTATTTTTCAAATTGGTGTGTTCCTAGAAAACATCAACCATTAGTATAATAAAAGCAACGAATCGTATGAGAAAGATAATCATTGACGCTTTTTAATTGACTGTAAAATGAAAAATATTGATACACGAATAAATTAATGGTATTTGAAAAATAAATAAAATATAAATAAAGTCGGTATTTAATGTTGTATTATTTACGATGAACGCCATGTGATTACTACTAAGTATTTTTATATTCTGTGTCTTAGCTAATTTTTGTATCATTACTCAATGTGTATCAGTTTATCATTTGAATCTCTTCATTAGTGAATCAATTCATAAACGATATTAAGGGAGTATTCTGCTCTAGAGGCATGAATTTTGAGTGATTTTTGAAGGGCCGTAAAAAAAAAGACAATCAATATTTTTACTATCCATTTTTTTATGTTATTTATTAACGTTTCAGAATGTCAGAAAAAAATGAAAAATTAAAAAAATTTTTAAATTTTTAAAATTAGAAGCTGATGAAGTGGGGGGTTTCA
>JAQQBR010001835.1:4399503-4413242 GCA_030347285.1 Microctonus hyperodae
TTTTGCTTTCATTTTTTGCCACCAGATAGCGTGACCCAGTGCGTCACTTCCCAATATGTTTATATATTATTTCTACCTTCGCTGAGGCAGTATTTCTTATAGTGTAGTTATTTTATGCTTAAACATCCGGTGGATATAAACAGCCTTGTGCACATAGTCTATAAAATATAATTTACCACCAATTGACATTTGACAGTAAATTGACTCTTAATTTAGCAAGGTTACGAAATGACGGCCCCTTTTTTTTGTCATGAGTGAAGATGAAAATTTATTTTTGGGTGTTATAACAACTTTCCATATTAACATTTTCAGATGTCAATAAAAATGTATAATATTCGTCAAAATTTATAAATGGTCACTTGTATATTTTCTGCCTGTAGAGAAATTTGAGATAGCGCTGATAGCAGACACAGTGAAAAACACCGTTAAGCATCAAAATATTTCGAAACAAAAACTGATTATTTTTTCATCAATTACTGACATATATATACTTGACTGCAAAAAGGTAATAAAATATTATTTTTGCAATTATTAACCATAGATTACTCGTAAGCTATGACATATTTTATTGCAGAAAATTGAATCTATATTTTCTACTTATCGATGATATCTCCTTATCTTGCTTCACAAATATTTATCTCAACTTGTTTTCCCAACATTACATTTACATGAATAAAATTCAATATCTAATCAGATCTCTGATACAATAATCATCAGTTTTTAAACTATATTATTGACATGAAACATTTTTTTATTGCAGCTCTAATAAGGAGACAAAAAGTATTGATATCTTGCTCATGAGATGAGTGGTTGATTAATACATAATGGTTGTCTACCATTATAACAAAACTTATGGAACCATATAACCTCGAAGTTTAACATTATCCATGTAATATATGGTGAATTTGTCATTTGTAACTGTCTTAGGGACATTCTTGACCATTTAATATTATATTGATACAATTTATTGAATATTTAAGTTTTTTTGAGGTTAGTGTATAAAACATTTTTTCATGTAATATTTCATAAAATTAGCTAAACCGAAGAGTCTGATACATTCTACATTATAATAATATCCAAAAAAAAAAGCAAAAAACATACATAACACATGCATATTTCCTATATGAATTTTTTTTTTCAAAAATAAATGTTCTAGAATTAGCGATTTGGTAAAAAATATGAATATCACTGAGAATTATTGGCTAAATGCTACTTCATGGAAAAAAAATTTATATGAAAACCGTGGATTACCTGACAATTATACAGACAGTTCATTTTTACGAGAGCTAAAAAAAAATATAAAACCCAATAATGTAACTGTTAATGGAGCTATTGCCCTCGGCGCAAGTATATGCATTCAACTAAATATTGTTGTTTTATTTGTCATGGTATTTACGTGGTTGAACAATAAATGGACGACTCCTAATATTATCTTTATATCAAGTACAGTTTTGACTGTGGCCGGATATATATGTTATATAATAAAATTGCCCGATAGGCATGATCGCATATCTAAAGATTTGAGGACAGCATTAATATTCCTAACATTTGGTTACATATTGTCACCAGTTTTAAAAACTCTTACAGAAACCGTGAGCACTGATACAATTTATGCAATGGCCATTTTCATGTTTTTGATTCATTTAATCTTCAGCAAATACGGTTCTCCACAAGTTTCTCTTTCTGATTCTTTATCAATAACATCTTCAATATTTGGTTCATTAATGTTAGCCTCAAGATTAACTTCTTCAATGCATGCATTCTCTTTGCTCACTGTCGCAGTTCAATGTTTTGTGTTATTACCATTTTTATTGTCACGAACTGAGAACAAAATACTTATTTCATTAACACTCACAATCAGTACTTTATATTTATTAATTCTTATATCTCCAATTATATCGTTTGCATTCATGATTGTAACTATGTTTTTCCATATTAGTTGTCCATTGTGGTATATAAGGTGGCAAAAATATAAGGATAATATTTACGGACCATGGGACGAAGCTGTAATAACATAAATTGTAAATAGTTATTTTGTTTATATGTGAATAAAAATATTTTCTTATCTTAAAAACATTGTATTTTTTAACTTTATTTTTTTTTTATTACATATTTAATAAGGTTCACAAAAAAAAAAGATGAAAAATTATCGACGATGAATAAGCCTATATACAAGAATTTCTATCAACAATGATGAACTGCAATAATCTTCTTATTCTTCTAACAAGTGCTTCAATAAACGTTTGCTCAGAGATAGAATACTCATGTTGGGCAATATCCAAAAGTTGTGTAACAAAACTGTCTGAAAAAACGGCAACTAAACCCTGCTTAAGATTTGTTAGCACGTCGTCCGATATCACTGCACTGTCTTCTAATCCATCAGTAACTGATAACAAAAAAAATTAATTATCAACAAAAATAAGCGCTAATTGTGATGTAAAAAAATAATTATGAAAATATAATTACAGTGTGTTTTAAGTTTCGATGATGTATTCGTTGCATAAAAGTCCAAATGACTCCAAAGTAGATATAAACTATGTTCCATTATAAATGATGAATATTTAATAGCCTGTTGCATTTCTGCTGTTTGACGTTCTAATCGTTTCATAACAACTATCCGCTGTTTCATTGTATCTAATTTGAATTCTTCATCATTCAAATACTTTCTGATGTCAGCCATACTCATTTCTTTTACCATATCAACTTTTTTCAACATAGTATCGAGTTGCGGTAACTCTGAATAAAGTAAATTTGTTGATGAAACAAGTTGATCTACAACTACACCAATAGTGGTTCTACTAACATCATGTTTAGTTCTATCTTCTGTTGCAGATTTTGATAAATACGGTTCAAAAAGTAAATTGCGAATTTTTTGATCCATATGTGTATGCTGCATTTGATTACGAGCATAAAGAAAAACATTGGCAACGATCTTAATTTTTGAATAATGATGATGTTGCTGAAGATTATCATCATAATTATTTGGGTAAATGGTCAATCGATTTTGATCATTGAATTTCGTCAATAAACCAACCATCAACTTTTCTAATCGAAATAGATGTGCTCGTAATTCTCTCATTCCTGTATTATCAACTACATTAATATTCATCTTATCAGTGTTATTCAATTCATTTTCTACCAATTGATACATGTCGATATTTGCAGATCTAGCTATTACGCCAGTAATACAAGCAACTTGATTGAGGAATAAACTGTTTGATTGTGATGTCACATTTCTCAATATCATTTCAATTGTATCACGATGACTTTGAATGAAACCACACACTTGTATAGCACATGATTGATTTTCCGTACCTAGAGTTGTCAATAATGCATCACACAGATACATTGCTGGTAATAATATCTGTTGATAGCGTTGTCCAATTGATGGTAAAAATGATGTATTGTTGACTTCAAATCCAACGTAAATATCTGGATGCTGATCGAATACGCTCATACTCGATAAACATGAAAGAATTTTATTTTCTAATAAACTTTCAGCACCAAGTCGTGAAGATGCCATTCGACAAAATGCCGCCATCTTAGCCTCGTATAAATAAAGGGGTCGTAAAGTTGTTGGATCAGGTTGGAGCATACTTATAAGTAAATTATTAGACTCAATCAAGCCATCTATCAAATGTTTCATGTATCCTCGACTAGATAAATAAATAATCCAAGTATTGTCGCAATCCAATTCAAGTATCTTGTCAAGACATGAGAGTGCGAGCATTTTGCAAACATCATGACCACCAGAACAATTGTGGCAGACAATATCCATGAGTTTTTCACCAAATCCATTAATAACTTGTATGGTAGCATATCGATGTGAACGTTCATTAACTGATAAAGATCGATATAGTGAATTGTCCAATTGATTTATGTATGTAGAATTTGTTATGCCTGACCATTCTAATTTTTCCAAACCCACAATACAAAGAAAATTTAATAAAGCACCATAAAGATGTGTTCGAATTTTTTGCGACGAAGCTCCAGAATTTAAAATCCATTGGAGAATATGACCCAGAATTATTTTCATTGTTGTTGTGTAAGATGGCGATGATGATGGAAGTATTTCACTGTCTTCTGCATTACTATGTACAGTAAAAGTATTTCTAAGATTGACTAATAAAATCAATACAGTTCCAGAAACCAGAGTTTTAATTTCATTCAGCGCTTCACATGAGGTCATTTTTTGTAATAAATCATGCGAAAGATTAAGTAATAAATTTTGTCTTTGATTTGTTGGAAGTTGTTGATTATTTGCAATTGAAAATAGTATTTCTGTTACTTGACACCATCCTTCAACGAATTTTACTGTTGCATACGACAATGTTTTCGTTTGATTTCTCTTTAGAGCATGTGCCAATATAGATTCTAATTCTTGTTGCATCAGTTTGCGTTGAGTAGCTGTTGCACTGTTTTGTGTTACGGCAAGCTCTTCAGTAATTAATGAATGTAATGATTTGATATCAATTAATTGTGGCCCACCATACGGTGCGATTGGGACGCTACATTTGCCTAATACCATTTCTACTTGAGATGGATCGAAAAATTCCCATGTTTTACTTGGTTGCAATTCAAGTTCAAAATCTATATAATGTAAGAGATCCATCAAAAGCTTTTGTGATGGTGGTAAATTTCGTTCTCTATCTTGTATTGCGTAACCAACAAGTCTCTGAACGAGATTATTTTGTAAATGTGCTCCACCACCAATGCGAAATTCAATTGCTGCAAGCTTCAATAACCATGACATACAAGTAAGTTCTGTTGCACGATTTTTTCCCTGAAACGGAAGTTTTGACAAATGACGTTGAACAAAATCTTGATTAGTTGATGTACGAAGAAACCGTAAAACTGATACTGATGTCTTGGTATTAGCGCCTAATGTATGAAGAAACCAATAGCATGCTTCTGTAATTTTATCTCTGCCTTTTTCTAAAGATTGCTCCAAAATTCCAAGTATCGAATGCAGACATGTACGTGGAAATCCAAGTATTCCTGGCTGTTGAATAACTGTTTTTCGAATATCCTTAGTGATATCAAAACCAAGAAGATAATGAGAGAGATTTGGAGCTGGTCGTCCTATGGATTGCATCAAAAGTAATAGAATTCGATCTTTGCAATTTGCCACACGTAATTGATTGCTATATACGTCGATTTGTCGCTTTTCTTCGTGTTCATTACATTCAATTTCATCTGTATCTAAACATTCAACAAATCCATGTCTAATTGCAATCGTTGTCAAAGGTGTCGAAGTAAAAGTTGATAGTAATTCTGCGTCTGCACCAGGTTCATTGGCCACACCTTGAATAACTCCAATAGCAACGTAAGCATGTTTACGTAAGCAAGAATTGAAAGTTATATACATTGCAATATTAATCATATGATCTGGTTTGCATGTTCGTGGATTAACACCTAGCAAAAGCCGTGATAATCCAGTTAATATTTTATTTGTCGGCGTTGCGATCGCCAATTGTGTCATATAATTATGCTGAGTTTTTAAACTGCATTCAAGAATTTTTAGACAACTTAAAGTAGAATTTTCGAGATGAATTTTACCAGGTATATTATCATATGTCTCTAATAAATGACGCCCTTCGTCTAAAATATAAAGAATCACATGTAAAAATTCGGAATTTGAATGTAACTGTGACATCAAACGATATCCAGGTTCTGGATTAACCAAAGTCGACTCGCCACCTTGAAGTTCAACACGATAACCTACGAAATCTTCAACATTAGGTTCATATTGTGCAATCAATTTGGAAAATATTTTCAAACAAGCATCAGCAATTTCCCATTTTTCACTTGTACTTTTATATGATCGGGTATTGAAACGTAAAAATACTGTATTTATAATAAAATGGAGATAAGGATCAAATCCGGGATTTCTTTGGCCAACACCAAGAAGTCGTGGAGTAGGGAAATCGGTCAAAGCATCTAAAAGCTTCAACATTGCACGTGTTAATGGATATTCCTCATTGCGTGACTCAATTTCATCTAATTCGGTTTGAACACCACGCGGTTGATAGCTACTCGTTGTTGGAATTGTACAAAGAATTTGTGCTGCTTCTAAACTTTGCCAAATTGTTGATGAACTCTCAGGTGACTTTGCTAGAGCTGCTAAGGTACGTACAAGCACACCTTTAAGTGGTATAGGCATAGCACAACCCACGAGACCAATCAATGATGGCAGCACTTTCCATCCCGGATGATCACAAATTGCAATTCTTGACATTTCATCATATTCAGCTACAACTTGAACTACTAATAACACAGCTTCTAATCCTTTGACCTCATTTGGTGTTATTCCTTTTGAATGGCTACGTTGACGATAAATCGTATCTTGACTTGGAGGCAATTCTTGACGCAAATTATAATAATATCGACTAAGTGAATTGAAAAAATGATCCCATGAAATAGTTGATCCACTTGCACCATTTGGTTTTAAAAAATTGAATGCATGTCTTGCTGCTTGTGGTGACGACGCCAATGACGCAATCATTTTTAAATAAGGAATGAATAATCCAGCTGGAAGTATTTCGCCAGCTAACCGTACAAATTTGAATAACGCAACTTGCTTTGATGGTATTCGTGAGCCATGAACTGATGGAGACACATGCGAAATATCGTTGTGCTGGCACCAATAATCTAACACTAAATTTAACTCTAGTGGATCTTTTTTATATAGTTCAGCAATTGTTAACATAAGATATTCAAAATGATCATCCAGATTCATTGGTGGTTCAACACCTTCTTGCTGATATGCTGCAATAAAACGCATGGATTCATCAGCACGACTTCTTAATTCTTTAACTTTCATTGGCATTAGAGTAATAAAATCTGAGATAAATGTGTGGAAATATCGAATATAAAACTCCTCGTGATAAATATTGTTGTTCTTCAATATAACATTAGTAATAAAATGAAATGCTTTGTTTGATAATGCAGCTTCAATTAAGATTTCATCTTGTTTTATAATATTTTGGCTCAATGTTATATTTGCAGTAGATTTTAATGTTGATATTGCAATTGCTAATGACAATTGTATCAATCCACGTAATCCCGAACTTTCCCATGATATATTTGGATTTAACAACTCGTCAATCAACTGTCCCAAGACCCCGCCCTCATGTAGCAAGGGTATTGATTTAGCTGTTTGTTCACTATCCTCACAATTATGAAGCGAACTTAGATTCATTACATTTAAAAGTGCCATAATTAATGCGAGTGTAATTTTGTCAGGTCCACCATCACCAGAATATGATTCTGAATTGCGACGTTGTAATAATGACAAAAGTCTGAATGTTATTTGTGTTGGTAAAAAAGATTGAGCTGACCAAAAATAAAGTATATCAGCAAGATCTTGTCTGGTATCATTGTATAATCTCATTACCATATAGTGATGTTTTGGACTACCCAAAGCACGATTTTGTTGCAACAAATTTTCCTCTGCAGTAGGATCCATTTGTTCCAAAAGTGAAAGCACTCTGTCAAGCAATCCATCTTCGCATAATTTATTCGTATATTCAGTTATTTTTTTACGAAGTGGTAGTGGAGTGTCCAATTCCCAACTGTGACCTATTCGTGCTTGAATCAATGTTTTCAAAGCAGATGTTAGAGCTTTTCGACCATCATAGTATAATAAAATGGCTGTAAGTCCTCTTGTTAATCCCGGATGATGTGGCATTTGTAATTGCGCAGTACATAACAAATCTAATGCCATGAATTCATTAAGATCATACATGTCTGATATAATAATTGTTTCATCCACAAGCTCTTTTGACAATACATGATATTCATAACCTGGTAAATATATTCCATGTGTTACACCTTTTTGAATTTCTTCACGACTTTTATTGTTCTTGGGCTAGAAAAATATAAACATAATCATTTTTTCATCAATCATGAGTACATATAACAGGCATGTATTCAATTTTTTTTTTTTTAACTTACGGGATTTTTCATCATTGTAAGAAAGTTTTGTCTATGATTTCGTAGTGCCTGCATAAATTCATGATACTGTGGATCATGAGTATTTGAAGAGGTAACAAATCTCTCAACAAGATTTTGTAACTCTTTGTAAGGCGTCCATGTATCTTCGGTGTTTGACTTTTCTATAATATTTTAAATTAAATCATTAATTTAAAATATTAACCGAGGCGGTTATAACCTCGTAAAACGTGATAATATATTGAAAATAACCGATGTAAAAATTTAATTATTATGTCAAATGAATACAAATAATATTGAATGCTATCAATTATTCTTTTTGAATTAAATTACAACTTACCTTCAGTCATTTTTCAAACAATAAACTCGTTAAACAATTCGTAAATCTATTTGTTTCCTTCTACAAATATTGTATGCTGATTCTTGAATATAAATACATATATATGTATATATGTATGTATCGTTTTCAACACAACATTAACCGTTTTAGCCGGCTCTACGAAAAAGAAAAATGGCGAAGAGCGACTACTCTGTGTGTGTGTGGTGTGTGGAGGAAACGACATAACCTCTACACGAAACTAGCAAATGGCGCCATGTAGTGGCTAGTGGATAAAGTGATGAGATAATATATAATACTATATACATGCATATATATATTTTCATGTGTGGTGGTAAAGAAACTGCAGCTGCTGCTTTCCGGACGGGCTATATACGAAAATACCCGATCTTTTAGTAATTCTCTGACGTATTGGATTATTAGGACAAGTGACAAGTGACAGCTGTCTACATAATTCGTTGTAAAATGGACGTCTTTTGATAAAAAAATCTTCATAACATTTATTATTGGTAATTGAAATCCATTTTACATAATATGCATACAGCAAACTACATAGTCTGTAATTCAAAACGAATGTAGAATTGGTAATTATGGTAAATAAATTTGATTTTACACAACTTAATTAATATTGGATTTTTCAAATAACAATAAATATTGAATCATAGGCTGTCGAAAAAAATTCAGTAGCTATATCAGAAACAGAGTATAGTATGAATGAAAATGATGTGGATACTTCAGAAGAAAATGAACGACCATCAGGAGAACGTTGGGCTCCACTTGGTGCAAATGACTGTGATGATGATTTTAATGATTACAAATGTTCAACCAGTACAGAAGCGTAAGCACAATTATATTTTGCTATTTTACTCATATAAGAGTAATAGAGTTTATTGTATTTCTGTTTTTTTTAGTTTGTGATTTTTTGTTATTCCAAAGCATTAGTGATCATCTATATGAAGCCTTATTATTCATTTTTTCATTTTTATTATTACTCATTTCTCTATTTTTCATTACGTATTGTAATAACAGAAGCATTTTAACATCATTTAAGAAATATTACTCTTGAATGCAATAGTTTTGTCAATCGATCGATATTTGTATAATATCAATGACTGCATGAAAACGTTTAACGTTTAAAAAGTAGAAATAGAGAATCGACGAAGTTTTATTTTTTTTTTTTGCTCAAATGCAACTTTATCATTGATTTAAATTTAAATAATTTAAAAATATGATAAGAAGTAGAGAGAATATTTATTCTAATAGCATAAAATATAAGATTTATACTATTAAATTTGATTATTTTGAAGCAAATCTGTTGATTTTTGCATTTTTATGCTATTAGTGAACGCATCAGAAATTTGTTTGTACTGTCAAATACTTAAAATTATTATTAACTTTATATGTGATAGTATTTCATACAATATGGATAGGCTTAAGATGTTGGAAGATGAACAAGAAGTGCTCAATTCATCATTAATAGCATTAACAACACATTTTGCTCAGGTATCGATACATTTCACTCTAATAAATTAATCATCTGTTGTGTGATATAATTTGATAATTAATTAATGTATAAAGATTATCAGTTAATGAATAATCATAAGTGTTAAATTGTGTTTCATATTTCATATTATTGTCGAAGGTTCAATTTCGGTTACGACAAATTGTTGATGCTGCTACAGAAGAAAAAGATGGTTTACTAAAAGAATTGGAGGAATTTGCATTTCGCGGAATTCCTGATGTTCCTAATAATGTATCATTTTCGCACAAATCATCTACTTCACTTTTATCTGAAATACAATGTGAAAACGTAAGTTGATTCGAAAAGTATGCACTTGAATGATTAAAATTTCAATCATTAATTTTAATTGTTTTCGATCTATTTTAGTATTCGGGATTGTTGACAGATATGGAAGTGGAATCTAAAATTTCCATGCACAAGTCCAAGCAAAAAGAGTTGATTAATCAATTAAAGTTACAATTGGAAGATCTAGAACAATATGCATATGAAACTGATGGTCAAGAATTACCTCAAAGTGTAATTTTAGAACGACAAACTATAATAATAAATCATTTGAAAGAAAAACTTAATTTTGAAATTGATGACTTGTGTAAATTACCAATAGATGATTTACGATGGCAAGTTGATCACGCTATAAATGAAATCGTTAATCCATTGAAAATGAAAGAACAATTGGTGAATCAATTGAAAACCCAAGTATGTGATTTAGAACGATTTATTCATTATCTCCAAAGCGAAATAAGCACTGAAACTTTAGCATGTTCTTGTGCATGTCCAATTCATCCAAATGGCAAAGGATTTTCATCGGATAATACTAAAAAATCATATTTACAACATCAAACAGAAGGTGGCAACGATCATACAAAAACAATACACACTGTAAGAAAAGTCATCGCACTTTTACATATTTATTTAATGTCACAACTTAGTTGCGGTACTAAACGAATACGACGTGATATAAAAAAAAATTCGGAAATTTTTGCTTGGCGTGAGCTACGAATTCAATTAGATATTGCGATAGAAGGTGTGTTAAAAAGTGCAATGAATAGTTGTGATGACAATAATAAGATATATGAGTCTAATTCTGGTTTATGGAAAGTATATTCTAATACTGAATTGATAGTAGCGACAAGAAAACATCTAGCACTTTCGATTCGTGATTTGATGCAACATGGACTGACATCTGATCTCCGTGGTATTAATAGTGTCGTTCCATTTATTGGATGCTTCCCACATAAAAAAATATTGGCTGATAATTCGATGCATGCATGGGAACTTGTATTGAAATATTATGAAATAAAAAATGGTCACATGTATAATTCGACTCCAACTCAAAGATTGTCACAAAGCTTTAATTTAAATCTTGAGAGAAGCATATCAGCTAAGCAAAGTTTGTTAACTACAATTGGAGATATTATAACTACACACACTCCATATAAGAGAAGCTACAATGCCCATTTCAAGGCGTTTATTAGTGCAGCACTAAAGTAAAATTTTGATTAATACGTAGTGAATAGAAAAATATTATTAATTAATATTAATAAATTATTTATTTCTAGCTCGAATAAACTAGTCATTTGGTTGA
Source organism: Microctonus hyperodae (assembly GCA_030347285.1). Classification (NCBI taxonomy): domain Eukaryota; kingdom Metazoa; phylum Arthropoda; class Insecta; order Hymenoptera; family Braconidae; genus Microctonus; species Microctonus hyperodae. Next base: position 4,410,901 of record JAQQBR010001835.1, read on the forward strand.
AACTTATATTGCAATGCCAGTATTTATTGGAAAATCACTATACTTCATGGAGTTACGTCGTAAAAACTGGTATGTTTTTAGTATTTTATTATCACAAGATGATCTAGTTCAAAATAAAATATTTATAGACTTTTTTTAAATAGGATTTCAGGATGCATTCCATAGCCTCGATCGATTGACTCATGTACATTTTAATCTTCCTGTTGATTTAGCCGTACGCCAATTTCAAAATATCAAAGATGCATTTTGATTATATTTGATTAATAAATAGTTGATATTTATTTATTAATGAAATATTCTTCAGTAGCAGGTATATTGAAAAGAAACATATATCATTATTAATTATTTGAAAAGATACTATAGAGATTTCAATTCTACATAATCTATGTGTAAAATGGATATTAAATATATTGCAATTATTTTGGGTTTATCTATTATTTATATTTATGGAATGAATGCCATTCCTATTTTTCTCTCGTATTCTACTGGGTTTAGGGACCGTGCAAGGCAACTGGTGGCACTGTTAAGTCCTGAAACCTTGTTCACAGTTCCAATTTAGCGTTTCGGCACCTTTGCTCCTAATTGATTGAGAGCCAATCATTGATATAGTTTTATATTTTATAGAGATTTTGGTTTTCTTCCAGAATTGTAGATCCTTTATAGAAATTAGCAAAATTGTGAGTATGGTCGTATAGCGGTTTGAAATGATTTACATATTTGATGCACAGTTTTTTATCAACACTACTATTTATTTATTTAATTATACAGTGAGAAAAGATTGAGATAAATGTTTTAAGATATTAGGATTGTTTACTATTAATTGAAATAATGTTTTGATTATCGATTAGACAAATTTTAATTATATTATTTGAAAACTTCGATAGATTGCTCATTTTTATGAGTTTTGATTAAATTTTATTTGAGGGTATGTTTCGAAATCGTGTCGGTTGGTCACTAATTTTGTTAGTAGATTGGAACTCTTGTCATTCTTGAGTTCCGAAACGGTAAACAAAGAACAATTTAGAAGAATTATTTTTCGATTTGCTTGATTCATCATTCTAGGTTTTTACTGCTTGATAATTATTTATAACAAATTATTATTTCAAATAATAAAACAATGAATGCAGCAAACTACGTTTCATCATTAAAAGATGAAGCGGCTGAAATTTTTATGTTATATTTTACGAGAGAAGAACATGAAAGGGCAATTGTAATATTAATGTCTTTATGTGAGCAACTGATTCCTTATTTTATTTAATTTTTTTATTTGATTTTTTTTTCCGCAAGAGCACATCGCTGTGTGAGTGGAAGCCATGGTATGTAGGGGAAATTAAATCGACTGACGCGTTCGCAGTGGTTACTTTCGGAGGTACGGGAGGCTATTATTACTGAAATTATAACCAAGTACACGTAAAAGTATTTATTTTGTTTTAATTTAAATAAATTAAAAAAAAAATGAGACACCAGAGTTGTTGTGTTGTGAATTGTACAAATACCAGCAGAAAAAGTAAGTGCAAATTTTATAAATTTCCGACTGCTCAATGGAAAATAAATCAACGGAATCAGTGGATAGCTGCTGTTAAAAGGCTGAAGTAAGTAGTACCATAATTTTATCAATAACAATAATTCGGAAAATTGCAAACCTTTTCAAAATTTTTAAGTTTAGTAAAAGTTAATAATTTTTTAGGGATCCTGTGATGAAAAAAATATAATGTATAATAAGTGTTTAAATTTAAATTAAAAAAAAAAAAAGATTACATGTACTGTGCTAACATTTTGTAAACACGTGATTTTTTAGCGCTGATGGATCACAGTGGGTTCCCAAGCCATACGATTGTATTTGTAGTGATCATTTTATTGGAGGTAAAAAATCAGAAGAGGAACTAAGTCCTGGCTACATACCAACTATATTTCCTTCAATTTATAAGTCTTCAAAAGTAAATGAATCCTCTGCGTTAGACAGGTAAAAATTATTTGGTAAAACTTGATCAATATAAACAACTTAGCAATAATAATTTCATATTTTCAGATACAAGCGCGCAATGAATCGGCGGATGAAAGCAAAATTACTTTCAACATTAAATGCTGAGTTCAATGTTATAGACTCGGTAAAAGTAATGACGGAAAATCCTCCAGTAGTGTCTTCAAAAGTAGACCAAGAGTGTCAAGTTGATTTTTATTCGAACTCTGATATTGATTCTCAAACGTTTACTTGCAATCGTTATATTCAAGACGATTTATGTCATGCTGAAACTCAGACAGAAATTTTTGAAGATACTAGGTCGATAAAAGTTCATGGTGGTAATAAAAAATTTGTTGACAAAGAATGTGGTACTCCTCAA
>JAQQBR010001835.1:4421553-4444365 GCA_030347285.1 Microctonus hyperodae
ATATAGTTCTAGTATCTTTGGTCCATTTCTCTCTTGATCTGTCGTCTGGTGATTTTCGTATAATTCGTGGTTTTAAAACTTACAAAAAGTTCGTCCAAAGAAACACTTGATTCTAACACGAAATAGGCATTTTTGAATTCAAAAGTCTTACTAACGGGCTTCCCGTATCGAAAAATACTAATGAGTATTAATAAACATTAATAAAAATTGCATAACTATACATGAAAATGATTGCAACACATTATTAATCAATCAATTTTCCGTAGTAAATTTGTGGTTTTCATTTCTTCATTAGAATCTTTCTATAAAGGTTAAAAGAATATTGCAAAAAATTTTTCAGTGGAAAATTTTTTCTCTAATTAGAAATCTTTCCGAATAATTATTATAACTATTAACATTACGAGCAAACTGCTAAAATTTATTATAAAACAACAATAATATTTATAGTCTGATATTATTATCAAAACAAATAAAAAGCATTTCTGGCAACTACTGGGTCTTTCCATATTTTATTTCGTTTTTTTTTGTCGGCATTTTTGACCTATCTCTATCATTCGAAAGTGCATACTTTACCACTCTTGTGCACATTCATCATAAATCTTCTCACAATATTTGTGATATTGTGTAGATCTATATGATTAGCTCGGCTTAAATGTTTGGACAAATGAAATTTTCCATCACAGATCCCATGAATGATTTCATAAAACAACAAGTCTGTATAAACTATTCAGTAGCAAGATGCAGCGTGCAGAGGTCTCGATATTGCAGTGAGAAGTAGAATTAAAATTCAATTTGAATGAACATGAACGCTTTTCAATTTTAAAATTCGAGACGATAAGCGCTACAACTTGTTTCATGATCCTGCAAATTAATTGTACAGCGTGATGCTGATGGCGATAAATCAATATGATTAATCGCCAGTGCCTCTTCATTGTCAGCCACCCAATAGCCAAGAGTATCAGTGTCATAAGTTGGAATTATTGTTACTTCTGAAAATAAAAATGAATTAGGACTATATAACATTGAATTTTAAATTTGAACAAAGAAATAATCTTTACCAAGATTTTTGTTTTCCCAAGTTTTCTTAGCATTCAACAGTGCATCATATACTTCACGACTCGGCTCTGTTCCGCTAAAGACATAATATCGTGCTCGTATACGTTTGAAAAATTCCAATGATGCATAGTATGAATTTCCATGATGAGGAACATAAGTAAGATCTAAATAAATAGGCTGTACTTTATTTTTAGATTCTTTTAATTTTTTATCACTTTTAATAGGACTTTCCAAATATTTTTTATTTTTCAAATTTTCAGAAATAACTTTTCTTGGTTGTTTCACATCTTTCTTCATCGTTGATGAGATAATTTTATTTGTTGATGTATCTTCGACGCCTATTTGAGTAGGTGATGGCAATCGCATTGGTTCACCCCAGTCATGAATAACATCAAAGTCTAAAGAGTCAGGTGAAATGTCAACGTTTCGTGTTACTGCACTAGTACGAAGATTAAATTTTTCAGGTCGCTCAGGCGGTGGTAATTTCAAAGGGGTTCCCCAATCTTGAAGTGGATCCTTCGAAACAGAACTAGTTGCATCAGTGCGTGAATCATTCTCATTGCTATCGTCATCACGCTTTTTAGTACTCTTTTCCTGCAGAGGTTTCTCGGCATTGTAATCGATTGATTCAGTATATTGTTTTGAACTAAATTCCACATCTATCTGTTTTTCAACCCGATCACTAGAACCAGCATCAGTGGAAATATTCAAAGTACTTGATGGTGGTATATCGGGTAATTGCCCATAAAAACTACTGCTCATATCAGCAGTAGAGAACTTGACTGGTTCATCACATTTCTCATAGTGATATACCTGCGATGTTATGGACATTGATGAGTCTTTTATCATCTTGTTATCAGAGTCTTGTTGTCCTTCCTGATCTTTTGTCCCTTCTTCCGAGATTGGAGATGAATGACTGCCACTAATTACTTCTGGTAAACTAATTTCTTCTGAATGCAACATGATTGATTGCGGATACATATCTGATGATTTGTTCGGTTCAATTGTTGACGAGTCAGTTTCCATGGAGGTACGATCAGCTACAATGACATCAACTTTTTCAGTCATAACAGTAGTTTCACCTTTTTCATTGGTAGTCTCTGTAACTTCTTTAGTTGTCGTAATTATCTCTCCCTCTTCTGAAACAGTTCGTGTAGTTGTTATTATTGTCTTTATAATTTCCCCTGCACGAAAGCCTTCGGGTGTTGTACTGAATGGACGATCTGATATATCCTTAAGCTTATCAGGTGTGGACCTTCCAGATTTGCTATCAGACATCAGTGATCCAATATAATCGTGGCGTACTGGAGATGCTACAGTTTTTTTTACGTCATGTTGATCACTTTGTTCATCTATATTCTTTTCTTGAATAGTATCTTTAATATTAGCTATTTCTTCTATTTGATGTGTAGTCACGTCACTATCCTTTTCAAGTATTTCTTGTTCAATTATTGTTCTTTTGATAACTGTTTTGCATTCAGGAGAATCTTCTGTGGATGATATAATTGTATGTTTCATAGCAACTGGTCCTGAAATTTCTTCAACTACATGGGAGTCACATTGACTAATTTCTGTTGCTGTTGCTTTTGTGTCTGATAGTTCAGAGTCAGGATAGTTGATATGAGAGCTAACGTCCGGAGTTGATTTTCCAGAAAGTGTCGTAATATGAGTCGTTCGTATTTCTGTCATTCCATCTACAAATACCTTGTGGAATTGACTTTCAAATTTCTCATGATAGTTTTTCTCTATTGGAGTTGAATATCCGGATGATTTACGTTCAGGTGTTGATTTACCTGATGAATGTTCTTCTGTATCTTTTTTACTTGAAATTTCTGAGTAAATGATGTCGTCACATATAGATTCTTCAGGCAATTTTAAACGTGTTGCTATTTTTATTATGATTTCTAATAGTACATATCGTGGTACTGCCATGATTTTCTCCATATCTTTGAGAACTAAAGGTGAAATTATTTTACCTTTATTTATATGATTTTCCATTAAATATTTTTCAATTTCTAATTTTTTTTCCTCCGAAATAAATGATTGTTCCGTAATATCAAATGAATCAATTTCCTTTATGTCTTCTTCTTTCACTTCATTTTTATCATCTTTTTTTACCTCGATTTCATTTGTTACTTTCAATGCCAAGTCCTTCTCAATTCTCGATATAAGTTCATCGTCAACTAATAATTCTATTGGAATATTTTTTTCCGAAATAAAATACTCGATAATAACCAAAATAATATCAATTGTTACTTCCTTCAAATTGGCCATCTCAAGAAGTAATTTCATGGAAATTTTCTTCTTAGGCTTGATAAATACTTCAGTAATATAATCCTCGATACTTATTCTTTTTGCGATAGATATATGAGACAATTCGATATTATCCTTTGTTGAATCATGAGCAGATTCCAAATTGGCATCTCCATTGTCATTGGTTTTGCTTATAGATGCAGTAAATATTTCTTCTTTATCATTAGATAAAGCTGCAACTCCCGATTTATCTTCTGGCATTTTTTTATCGGCTTCAAATAGACTACGTGAAGAAGAGCGATCTTGTAATGGTTCATCATCTTTATCTACTGCAGAATCTGCTTGTGCTTTTACAACATAGTCTTCTCTGTCTTTTATGTCGATAGTAGAATCATCTTCTTTAAGATGATGAATTGAAGATTCTGTTAATTTTAATGGTTCACCCTCATGAACGATCTTTTCCATGCTTGCAGAAGATGATAATATTTCAGCTGCTGTACTTGACTGTGATTCATAATTCATAGCACTAGTTACTGAACCTTCACTTTTCAATGACAGAGAAGTTACGGGTTTGGAATCAACAGCATTTTTATCAGTAATATCAACGATGCTTTCTTTTCGTGATAATGAAGTTGAATGTATCAATGGAGAGGTCATTTGTTGGATATGATCAGTGTTATCATCAGTCAACATGTTTTCTTTTTGAATACTTGCGACCGATGGTGAAACGTTTGCTGTTTCTACATCAACATCATTATCATTGGCACCAACTAGATTATTTGAGGTAGAGTTTGCCTCTTTTACTTCTGATGAAATCGACAAGCTTAAATCTGGTGATCTATCTCTTGAAATTATTTTCGTTTTTTCCGTGATATCCAGTGAAGTTTCCGCAGGAAATATAGATAATTTTAAATTTTCATCAGATTTGTTTGAAGAAATTTGTGAATGATCTAAATCTTTGCTAGTTTTTATGTCTTCAGTCTGATGAGAAATCAGTTCAAGTTGTTGGGATGTTGATTCTTTTTCCTGGCAGGTTAAAATTGTTTCACGACTTGGTGAGTGTGATGGTGTAGATGCGGATGGGGATTTGCATGGTAATGATGTAATATTTTGATCAATACTAGAACTAATTGAGTCTTCATAATTCATTTCTTTTTCTACTTCTGTATCATCAGTTTTGCTCGTAATTGAACTACGTTTTTCCTGAATTGAACTTTGTGATTCGTGTTTTTCATTGATGATACTTTCTTCAAGACATAATGATAGACATGGTACTGGCGATTTCTTTGTATTATCGAGATTATATTCGTCATCGACTATCTGTTCTTTTGTTTCTTTTTCATTACGCTTATCTGGCGTTGAAGTTACAAATTCATGAATTGGGCTTGGTAACTTTTCCTTCTCATTAATGATATTTTCATCACGACTAGGTGATTGTGATTCGACAGATGACACTGGTGACATAATGTGATCAGTAGTAGATATAATCGGTTTCTTATCGTCCATTTCTTTGATTATTTTCGTTTCATCAGTAGCACTTGGCGTTGGAGTGGAAGAATGGAGAATTGGACTAGGTGTTTTTTCTTTTTTATCATTGATACTTTTTTCATGAATTGGTGATTGATGTATTGGAGATTCTGCGCTCGATTCGTGTGCAGGAGTACTGTGAGTAGTCGATTGAGTTGTTATTACGTTTTTATTTGTTTCCATGTCCTCAATCTTACTCGACTTTACGTGATGAAGATCAGCAGTTGTTGGTGGTAAGTCTTTTGTTTCAGAAGTTGTATTCTTATCAGGACTATGCAATCCAGATTCTGCAGGTGACAGCGATGACTTAATTTGATCAGTAACTGGAATGATAAATTTGTCATCGACTCTTTCTACACTGAGCTCTTTATTGTCATCCTTACTTAGCGTTGGACTGGGCGATTGACTAATTAAATTTGACGGCTTGATATTTTCTTCATGGTATGAAGCCTGAGCTATTGGAGATGCGGATGAAGTTAAATCAATTTCATCTGCACTGGGATGAATAATTGTTTTATCAGTTACTTTTTCATTCACTTCTTTTTCATGACTACTGCTTGAAGTTTGATTAAGTAACTCATGAGTCAGATCTGACGGTTTCTCATGTTCAGTGATGATACTTTGCTCATGGGTTGAAGAATAACATTCTGGGGATATTATTGACGTCATATTTTGATCATTGCTATGAATAATTGGCTGTTTAGAGGTGGTTTTCCCGTCAATTTCTGCTGAGACAGTTTTATCTAACGTTTGTGTGGATAATTGATGAGTCAGACTTAATGATGCTTCACATTCAGAGCCGATACTTTCTTTACGACTTGGAGACTGAGCTGCTGGAGAGAATTCTAATTCAATTTGATGTGTACTATGACTGGTTGACAACTCATTGATTGATTTTTGTTTCTCCAAGCTGTCGTCCTCATCTGCAATTGAGGTCGAAGACTTGCTAGTTGGACTAGGTGATTTTTCTTTTACATGAATTATATTTTCCTCAATAATTTGCGGCTGTGATACAGGAGATACTATTGGCGATTTATTCTGATCGGTTGATTTTGTATCAGTTATCTTTTTGCTTATTTTTTCGATATCTTCTATTTCTTTTTGATCATGTAAATCCTGTGTCATATCTGCTTTTTTTTCAACGATGATATTCTCATCATGACTTGACGATTGAGGCACTGGTGACGATACTGGTAATGTATTTTGATCAGAACTTACAGCGATTGAAATCTCATTAGTTATCTTTTCATTTATTTCATTTTTATTAGTGCTTGGAATTATTTCCGGTAATTTTTCGATTGGACTTGGCGATTTTTCTTTCTCACAAATAATATCTGTTTTATATTCTGGTGACTGCAATACTGGAGACGGTGTCATTGTTTTCAATTGATTTGTACCATGGTCGGGAGACTTGTCATCGGTTATTCCTTTATCTACGTCATTCCCGATATTTCGCGAATCCGGGCTGAGAGAAGAGGGAGTCGCATCAGGCACCTTTTTCTGTTCAATGGTTATATTTTCGTTGGACGGTGTTAGCTGAGATCCTGGTGATGATTCTAGTGACTTATTTTCACTAAATTTTGGGCTGATTGACTTTTCGTGTTTCGGACTCAAAGATTTTTCTTTCTCAACGGTAATAATACTTGTATCGGTTGTTGATGGAGATATCGATAGTATTGTTGACTTATTTTGATTATCACTGTAACTTTCTGACTTTGCATTAGTAATCTCTTTTTCTGTTTCTGTGACTACAGTCACTTGGGATGTTGGACTCAGTGAATCGCGCGCCACATCTGGAGACTTTTCGTTTTCTACCATGTCATTTTTCTGTGAATGATGTTCTGGAGATGTTAGTAGATCTTCACTAGCACTAGATTTACTTGTTGTTTCGATGACTTTTGTGTCGATTTCAAGGTCCTTAGGTTTGTCTAAAGTCAAAATTTTCAAATCTTGATCAAATATTGGAGATGCTGGTGGTGAATTTTCATCATTGACTTTTTGTTCTGGATCTTCCATATTCTCATCCTGTTTAGATAGTGTTGGTGATATTGTTTTGGATGAGCACGGGATCTGTTTAACCAGGTTTGCTTGACAAATTCCATCATTATCATCATCTTCTATTTTTTGTGAAATAACCGATATTTGTCCTTCATATTCAACAGATTTATCTCTAGTATCTTCAACTGGACTTCCTATTTTAGTTAGGTGCATAATGTCTGATGAAATATGAGATTCACGTTTATCGGGACTGAAACCTGGCAGTACTTGGCTTTCATTTTCAGTTGTTATTCTGCATTTTAGTTCATCTGAACTCTGGCCAGATATAAAGGTTGGTTCAATGGATAATCCATCTATTTTAGGTGAAGATTCATTTATCAATGTTGGAGTACTTTTCATATCGTCCTGAGTCAAATTTGGTGTTATATCATCAGACATTTTCTTTTTCTCAAGTTGCGGAGACTTGTCAGCGGAGCTTTCGCTTCCATGAACTGAGTTATCTGTAGAAATATCTGAAGGTTTAAGATCTTCGACGCTGGGAATTGGCGATTTTTTCTCAGGTTCTATTGTTTCTGCTACATGTTCTTCAATCATTTTTGGCAAATTATTAGTCGGTGTAGTTTTTGAATAGGCAATTTCACTGTCCTTCATATTAACGGTAGAATCTGTTGTAGGTGACAATGATTTTTCTTTCTCATCATGAGTAATTGAAGGAATACTGATGGATATTGGTCGATCACCAATCGCACCCATTTCGTCTTGGAATTCCGCATGATCACTAGATAATTTAGAGGCTGGTTTTTGCTCTCCTTCAGGTTTATTTTGTGAACCATCATGTTCTGGTGATTTTTTCATTTCTTCAGGTGAATTTACAGTTGATGGTTTTTGAGGGATTAATCCAACTGGGGATGCATGTTCCAATTGTGGAATATCTATAGGTTTTCCTTCATGAATTTGATGACTTTTATCATCTACAATAATTTGCCCTATTGCGTCTGTCATTGACACTTGCTGCTCTTTTTTCAAGGGACTTAATGGCGCCTTGGTTATATCTCCTCCTTCCATACTACTATCTTCAAACGTTTTCTTAGATATTTCAATTCCTGGTATTCTTGTAGCTGAAACACTATCAATTTCTGGAGTGCTTGCTCGAGAACATACAGTTTCTTGCTCCGACATTATTTTTATAGGTGAATTCAATAAATTATTTGTAGTACTAGGTTTGGTAATATTTGTATTATCCGATGCACAGAGTTCAGTTTCTTCACTACCCTCTTCGCTGGTTGCAGTAACCATTAATCTTTTCACAGTATTTAATTTGTCATCAGTTTTATTCAACGATGTTACGGTTTCTTGTTTATCAGTAAATGAATCGGTCAACTGCAATTCATTTTCTTTCTTCTCCGGTAATTTTGCAGGAAGTTCATGTTGGACAATGGCCGCTTCCTTAATTTCTAATGCTTCATCTGCAAGTGCAATTTTACTAACTTGATCAATAGTTTTCTCCGAGATCGGTGTCACTATTTTATCGTCAGCTTCTTCTACGTCATGAATGTCATCTTCCATTGCCTCCTCTACCTCACTTCGTACTTTAGACTCATCACTTGCAACACTCGATTTATATTCTTGTTCAACTGCTTCAAAGTCGTCAGATACAGTCATTTCAATATCGCATGTTTGCACGGTTGCTCCAATATTATCATTAGATGGAACAATAACAAAATCATGGACTAAATTGTTATCTACCAAGTTTATTGTTTCTTTTTCGTTGGTTTTTACGATATCACCTGATTTCAAATTATCCCGCATAGACGCGGAAATATCGACATCTTGTTTCAATAATTTTCTTGCGATTATCATTTCATCAATTACTTTGATAATCATTTGTTGAGGGAAAATTCCTCGTTGATTAATATTTATAATGACAACATCAGTTATTTTCTGGCCTTTATTAATGTATTCAGTCATGAATTCATTTTCTAATTCAGATTGCAGTTCTACAATTGATGGTTGGCAAATTTCTTGAGTTTTGAGTTTCTTTTCATTATTAATATCAATTTGTTCTTCTATTTTAGTTTCTTCTGTATTTTCTTCTTCAGCCTCAAGGATTTCTTGTAGTTCTTTTTCATCCATACACAATACTTCATCCAGTTTAATGTGCTTTTTGAGAATAATTTCTTGAATAATTTTAACGACAATCGAGATTGGTACTGATTTTTTGGTTGCTATGTCATCAAGAATTGAATAAGTGATTTTGATGCTTTTCTTGATATATTGGTCATTAATGTATTCCTCAATCTCCAATTCTTTATTGGCAGATGTGTCACTCCATTCTTTATCAAAAATTTCAGGATCGACAAAATTGGAAGCAATTTTGTTGCGATTAATTATATCCCTGATTATCAAAGTGACTTTCTGTCCAGGTATGCGTTTGATATAGACAATATACTCCAATATCTCAATAGTTATCTTTATTTTATCAACTAATATTAATCTTTCAATTGCTTCATCTATGTCTTCAGTTTTGTGAATAACATCTTTAACATTCATAGGGACATGAATACCAATCTCGTTTGAATCACTAATAATTTCGTCTATTTTATCTTGTAAATTCTCTTCGGCCGATTCTGGTAATGAATCTGGGGTCACCACTACTAGCTCAGCAGTTACTGGTTGTGATTTTTGATCAAACGTTATATCTGATGATTTCACATCCGTCTGTTGTTCTTTATTATCATTGTATGATTGATGAATGTCTTCTTTTTCACAAGCATGTTTTATTCCATCATCCGTATCAACAGAGCGAGTTACATCTGTTAAATTTGATTTTATCTCAACATTTGATACATTTTCTGGCAGTACATCTGAATGGATAATATTTTTTTCATATTCATTCAAATTATCGTCATTTTCCGATGATTTAATATCTAGCTTTTTATCAACTATTTGCTTGATACAGGGAGGTTCATTACATTCATCTCTTATTAATGGGTTTTCTTCTTGATTGTTCGTTACTGCTTCTTCAATAAATGGAGTTTTCTCTGAAAGAAAATCATCCTCCTTCAATACTTCTGCTACCTTTTTAACAATTTCTATAACGTCTTTGGGCGGAGTTTCAATAACTATTCCCGCTGTGCCGGCAAGAACCTCACCAACATCTCTCATGGCTTCTTTGACATCTTTTAACGAGAATGTTTGTTCTTCAATATCTTTTTTCTTAATTTCGTTACTTTTAGGTGATGCAAATGTAATTTCTTCGAGTTTTTCTGCAACTTCATCTAGAGTTTCTTTAATTTCATCGGCTTTAGCTGTTGGTACTGACTTGATTGTTTCGAACTCTTCAGCAATAATAGGTTCTTCCAATGATTCAAGCGAGTCTCTCAAGCTATCTTTTACGCTTTTGAATTTCTTTGAAGCTTCTTCAAGTAATGCCTCAACGTCTTCTGTATCTCCTAAACTGCCCATTTCGTCCTCCTTCGTTGATTTTTTTGGTTCCATTTCTTGTGGATTTTTTTCTACCTCTTTTTGAATTTCATTATGATCAATATCCTTTTTTTTTTTAGAATCGATTTCAGGAACTGCTTTGACTACATCATTCAGTTCTTTTGGAGAAGTAGATTTTGATGAAGATTTTTCATCTATGTCTTTTTCTATATCTCGGGCAGATTTTTCAGCTAATTTGTCCATACCTTTTTCAGTTTTATCTGTGACTTTACCAAGAAATCCGAAAACTTTTTTAGGTCCTCTTGAGTCTTTATGCTCTGCGAGTTTTTCTTCTTTAGACTTATCAAAGTCACCCATCTCGTAAAGCTTCGGGTCAACTTCTTCATGCACAGGAAGATCAGCAACCTCATCAGGGGTTTTGACAATGTCACGCGGCAAACTTTGGATCGGATGTCGAGTACCGAATATTCTCGCATCAGATTTACCTTCAATCAGTTCTGCAGTGAGCGGAATTATTTTAGCTTTCCCGACATTTTCCACGCGTCTAACATCTTCCACAATCATTTGTTTTTCAACGGAATTTCGATTAAAAGTTTCCGCAGGAATTCTCTCGTCTTCGGGAAGTGTTGGAGCAGTTGTTGTTGCACCCGATTCAATAGTTGAAATTCGCTCTTGTGATTCTTCTAACTTTTCACGATGGCATGGTTCTTTCAAATCAATATCTGGCTTTACATCTACATCTATGGTTTTCTTTTCCGAAGAACCCAATTGTTCAGTCGTTAAACTTGGCGATTCTTTAGTAACATCATCATCATCTTTTTTAGCAGTCTCGTTTGTCTTCCCAGTCTTTTGAATAATTTCTGCAGCAGAAGTAATAATTCCTTTCATTTCCTGTTCCAATTGTTCTTTATATTCAGTTATTCCCACGGTACATTTGTCATGAGTTGTTTCTTTTATTTTGTCTTCAGATTTTGCGAGTATGGATTTTTCAGGGTCATCTTCAGTCTTTTCTCGTTCCTCGAGAATACCCTTCTCTACATCTTTTTCTATATAATCGTCACCTGTTTCGTCTTCTTCGTCTTTAACAACCTTCAGAATATTTGCTTTTACTTCATCTTCATCGTCATCAATTTCTACCTCAACTTCAACTTGTTCGTCCTCATCCTCTTCATCGATTTCATTGTCATCACCATCATCATCATCATCAACAATATTTTCATCTTCATCGTCATCATCATGCTCATCATCATCATCATCATCATCATCACCACCATCATCATCATCATCATCACCACCATCATTTTTTTCTTTTTCTTCTTCTAGTGGTTGTTTAACTATTGCTCTATCTTTTACTTCTTTCTTAATGGATTGATCGAATTTATTTTTCTCCATATCTGTGGTATCTATGATATTTTGATGTTCAATTGTAGGAGTATGAGCCAAATTTGTAGTGTATATTTCTTCTTTTTCTATAATCAAATATTCATCTTCTTCAGTTAGTTCATGACTGGCTTCGCATGTTGGTAATTCTTTTCTTGGGACATCATCAATATCGGCAGTTATATCGTCTTCTGTCATATCCTCATCTTTTCTATTATTTTCCTCTGTTGTTTCTTCTTCGGCTCCACCTTCAAACTCAGTGTCTGCTGCAACACTTTCTTTTCTTTCAGCTTTTTTGAGTACTGCTTCAATTTCTTCAACTACTTCACGTTCTTCCTTAAGATCAGCAAGTACTTTACTTTCAATAGAATCAAATGACATATCTTCGGACTTTTCCGTTAAGTTTTTATCAACATACTTTATTGTGTCAATTTCAATGACAGATGGTGTTGATACACTTGAAGGATCAGCAGTAACTTTTTCTGATTTAACTTTTTTTATAATCTGAGTTTTTTCTGATTTAGCGGAAATCGGGATAGTTTTTCCTGATTTTACTGGACTTCCTGTAATACGACTTTTGCCTGGACTTGTCGTTGTTTTTACTTGACGCGTAACAGCTTTTTTTTCACTTTGAGCTGGTGGTCCTGCTGATTTCAATTTTGCGCTAGTATTAAATCCAGCCATGGACATTTTTTCAATATTTTTTTGCTCTACTACCTTTCGATTATTAGCGTCCTTTGTACTTTTTGCTGGTGGTAATGTGGTTTTTGCCGTTGATTTCAAAGCAAGCTTAGAAGACATTGTTTTAGATATTTCTGCTTTTGAAGCTGATGCATTGACGATTTTTTTTGGTGTTGAAGTTTTAACCATTTGTTCTGCGGAATCGCTGGATTTTAATTCGGTTTTAGGTGATTTTAGTGCAAACTTTGGAGTTTCTCTCACCTCCTTCTTCTTTTGCTCAATTTTATTCTTTGATATTTTCGGCATTGTGAATTTCTCGTTATCTGTTCTTGTTTTAGTTGTATCATTTTTTTTCATTTCCGTTTCTTTATCATTTTTCGATACATCTTTCTTCATTTCTTTCTTTGCTTCCTTTACAATCTTTTCAGTTTTTTTCGTATCAACAATAGCTTTGGAATAATCTTTTACTTCATCGAGTTTCTTATTTTCTGAGGAACTCACTTTTTTTGTTTTTATTATTAGTGGCTGCTGTTGCTGTTGATGTTGAATATTCTCTGTTTTCTTTATATCTACTGTTTCACGTTTCTGTTTTTTCACTTCAAGTATACGTTTAGCATCTTTGTCATTGGCGCTTAGTTTTTGTTTCATCGCTTTGTCTTTTATTGAAACTAACGATGTAGAAGGCGATATACTTTTTGCGGTACATGTTGGATGTTTCAAAAATTCTAGGTGATTTAACCGTTGAAGTCCCTCGAATATTTTGTGCTGTGGCGTACTGCCGGGAAATAATATTCTGGTAATAGTATTATCAGGATTAGCTGGTTGCCAAATAAGTAAAGCGCATATTGATACCAAATTTTGAATGGGAAATATCATATTATTGGCATCTTTCTTGTGTGAACTTGCAAAAAGTTTCCAATCCGTAGCATTCCATTTGGTGAGAAAATCTTTTACTTCTCGACTGTCTTTCGTCGGGCTCAGAACATACATGTCTAATGTACCGTGACCGACTTTATGATAAAGGTTAATGGGCTCATAATTACGATAACACGGATATGGACGCAAATTTATATGTCTCAAGTTGGTCATCATTTCTTGGCCAAGATCAATTAAGCTTAAAACAAGTGGATCAAGATCTTTATCACCATCTGGCGATTGAATATGTTTGCGTTCAACTAAATTACAAAAGAAATGACCAATTTGTGGATAAACATGCATTTCTTTTTTCTTTTTTAATACACTCGACATACCACCAATATTACTATTATTCAATCGTGTAAATAAAACTGCATCTAAACGATCTAAATGCCGTGTAAAATCCCAAAAACATGATTTTCTTGCAAATCCACCATCTACTAGCATATTGAAGCCATTTATGCCAAAAAGGGCGGCGTCACCTTGTCCACCCGGGAAGACATAAAGTGTTGGATGACTGAATCGTATGTTGCCTACTACATCTGACGGCCGCATTAATTCATCAAGCCCCTGCGGTACTAAATATTGGCTGATATAATTTGTGAAATTCGTTATTGCTGGCATGCCTGCTGTCAATATATCATCAGGATTCAAACGAATTCTGCACGATCTATTCAAGAGTAAGAAACTAATGTAATCCTCTTTATGTAATTTTATGCATTTATACATATAATATACCGTGGTTAATTTTAGTTTCAAAGTGTCTTTACCGTATACTAGGATCTTTTGTCAAACGTTGTCCTGACCAATCACCAATGTTTGCGCAATTAATATCTATTGTTACGCTATTCTCATAAGCCCGAAGCACTCGTTGTACATCATGTTCGTTAAATGCATCCAAAAAATCGGCAAGACTAAAGGTCCCATCCTATTTCAAGCAAATAATATTATGAGCATATATTTCAAAATCGATGAAAAATCAAAAATCTTATTTATATGTGATTTATTAAAATTTTATCAACCTGTAGTATCCAGGAACCATTTTCATTAAATGTATAGCCGGCATGAATGATATGGCGATGCTTTGTAAAACTAGCTAGCAAATTTCTTATACATTGCAAAAGTGTATTAGTTTGCGGATGTATTAAAATTTCTGTAACGAGATTTTCTGTTGCATATTGTATCAATCGTTCACCTGAGGAATTAAAAATAAAATTCATTACAAATAATCATCATCAGCTAAAATTACGCCTGAATAATGATGAATTTTTATTACCATTTCTAGCTTCTTCACCTTCAGGTGATTGGGCTACTAGTGCCTGTAATTCTTTTGTCAAATCGACATGGCAACTGTCTTTATCCCATGACAAAAAACCTGCAACATATTATTTAATCATATAGCTTCTATAATACTGAAATTATATACATGCATATTTTTATTATTTTATGTAATATCGTTGATAATTGATATTCTGTAAATTATATATTATTTAGTATTTCATTCTGAATTGTTAGAGTGTATGCCGGCACTGATCGATTCGGTTTCGTAGGAACCACGTGACGGGGGTGCGGCAACTGTGACGTCATAAAAACGATGTTCATAGTTAAAATGACGCAATGGCGTTTCTTTCTTATTATTATATTATTCGAAAAATTTGTTTAAGCATTTTTTGATTTTCTCCCGAGCCTAAATAAATTTATTAATTGTTGAAAATTTTTATTTTTCTGTTCATATAATTTTATTCACGACTTTAATAAGGAAGAAAATGTCCCCTATATGACATAAAATAGGTTCTTTTGTGTATATTACCAAGTGACAATTTTTTGGTTCAAATAATGTCGCTTATGTATATGACTTTAAAATCAAAATATTAATTTGCCTCTTAAATTAGAAATAAGCCAAAAATTCGATAAATTGTAGATACTTAATCATTATAAAAAAGACTAATCATAAATTTTTGAATTAATGTTAAATACATTTTTGCAGTTGGTGATAATGTAGGAAATGTTTCAAGGCCAGGTTCAAGAACAGAGTATCAAATTCTGGCGAGTATAAGTTGCAGAAAATGAGAGCAAAATGAGTGAAAAATAAGAGAGTATAGCTGTGCACATATGGCACACGAGGGAGACGGCCAAATACCTACGATAAATTTAGCTCAATCTTATATTTTCGATTCTGTCTGTCTTGCATGGAAGTCTCCCCATTTCTACAATTGTTCTCAACAACTTCATTTCATTATATAGTTCAAGAATAATCATGAACTTCAAATTTAAGCGCATAATTTAGAAATTTTTTCATAGCTTTAAATTTATATCGAATTCTATACTTTTCTAAGATAAAGAGAGTAGAAATCTTATTCTGTTATACATACTAACAACAAATTAATTAGCTTTTTTTTTGTAGCATTTTTATATGAATAAAAAACAAGAAAGTTATTATCTTGCTAACACGTACCTTTGGCAAGGCGATTGAGTATAAGATCTTTATGTTGTGCAGTGTGCGGTTCAGGAAGCACGACAAGAAGATAACACCCGCTTAATGGAGATGGTGGTGGATGTTGCTGAAACGGTGATGCTGTTGAAGTGGTATTCATGGATACTGTGCTTGTTGCCATATTTTCATTCATGGCTAATTCCGATTTGCCGTCTTCACTTTCACCTTTATCTCTAGTAGGATTCATTATACTTATGTCTGAAATATTGAATATATTGGTTAGATATATTATTTCAGCCCAACATTATTTGATGGACTTTGATGTATTGCACTTCATGTTGCACTTGGTTCACTATTTTCAAATAAATGTTATGATTCTTGTAAACTTACATCGAGAAAAGATGTGGACATGAGACAAAATTAATCAACAAATTCATAAAACTAAATCAGATTCGTTGACATAAAAATTATTTCAAATCAAATGAGTGGTTATTAATTACCACATTTAGAAAAGTCGCTTGTAATCAAATAAATATTCCGTTCATGGCGATTTATGTCCATATTAAATACACATCCTTACTGCGTTATGAAAAGTAAAATTCTGTTCCTCAAGTCGGGTTTTTAGTTGCATCAATACATAGCCCTTAGTAACAACTCCACCCAAATATCGCCCACTGAATCCCGTTAATGACATTACATATATGCGACTTAGTCCGACCTATTTCTTAAATCCTAACAATTTTTGTTTCAAATAAATTTTCTATTAAATATTCAGATTTTTTATGAACAATAATTGTACAGTAATTTTGAAGCACTACCTTTACAGGTATGACAGTTAGAAGTTTATTGTTTTAATTCAATTATTCAATCTTCCGTAAGTTATTATAAACAACTTATTTAAACTGTGAATAGTGATAACTTACCAAGCGAAATTTGTCTTTATATATTCTTCTTGATGATTGACGAACGTACAATGCAACACAATTGACGATTAGAGTGTAACAAATTAAATCAATATACCATTCGAATTAACAAGATTTTGCTTTATTTATTTGAAGAAAATGGTGTTCATGAATAAAAATAAAAAGGCAGTAAATAAAAATGAAATATATTGTGTTAGCGATGAAAATGAAATAAATTTAAATGAATTGATTTGTATTATTTAATGTCACTATTAAGTATTTGATTAAAACAGAAATAATTGGCATATATTTATCAGTTTATATACATGTATAAACATGTATGATTTATGAATTTACATATATCCGAATTCAAGAAAATAATACGGACGAAGGAAAAAGTTTCGTATTATATCTCCAACAATCCCGAAGTTAAATTCAGTAGATGCCTTGACAGCAACTCACACTGAGGGCTGCCGGCTGTCTAACCGGGCTCCATGAAGAAACCCTTGCGCTGGTTTCACGCAGGGGATTCCCTCTCCAAAATGGTTTTCGACGCAGTGACGTTTTATTGGTTGACGCATACTAGGATGCCGAACGATTGCGCTCATTCTTCGATTTTTTCCCCTCCATAACATGCTTGCCAACGCATGCGCATTTATTTGCACAAGTGTAAAATTTTCAATATCAGGATAACCGCTAGCTAGAATTTACTATCATTTTAGCCGGCCGGTATTCAATATAATTTTCTAAGAGTTTCGAGAACTCACGTGTTCAATGACATAACATTAAAGCATCTTTTCGAATGATAATTTCGTTCAATTTTCATATTACTATTGATGTCTTATGAAACATCCCTTGTGTAATGAAATGCGTGTCGAATAATCGAACTGAACCTATTTTTTTTTTTTTTCAAAATTAAAAATTGAAATTTATTTACTTTCCTCGAAATCTGTTTTTATAATATAATTAAGGTCTTAATTATGATTACAGATTTTGAAATTATATATCAATAAGAATTACATGTAACTATAGTTTCAATTTTGAAACTGGATAGAAGAGCAAACTTTATAAAATCAACTATATACATTATAGATAATGAATTTAGCAATTATATCTACTGTCTGACAAGTGGTGCAAATGAAATTATAAATGACATTGTATGCATATGGTTTCAAGTCAAGTTCAGTGATTGAATCTCAATCAAAATGTTTCGTTGATAATCTCGTGAATTTTATTGATTTCAAATTCTTAATGACTTATTGAACTGGTTCAAGATTCATTTGAAGCAAAAAAATTACATAAATTCTCTTCATACAGTTTAGAGTAGGTTTTTATGATGTAGAACCAAATGAATACATCTATATTAACAAAAAAAAACATTATAAAACATTTATATAAATGTTATGATTGCGAATTTACTTTGAAATTTTCATTTCGGCACTTTTTCGATAATTTTTAAATAAATTCTTGTATATTTTAATCTAAAGTTTTTAAAGTTTGATAGAAGCATTTTTGATATCACAATTAATGAAACCATTATTGATGTGCCACGGTGGAGATTTTGTTAACCATAAATAATGCAATTATTTGATCAATATGATTAAGTAAACGTATTTAGCGAAAAAAGGTACATCGCAGATGATGATAAAATCTAATATATCTTTGAGAAAAATTTTTGAGTAAATAGAATGTCTCATCAGTGGCGCGACATTTCCGTTTCACCCCACTATCTGTGGCGATAGTATTGACCAGCCAACTATGGTTCGATGCAAAAACATCATTTCCTTTATATATAAGATGTATTTTGTTATATTTTTCTCGTAAAGTGTGTAATGATCAATTTTACGATACCTCATATTTTTCATAATTACCTGACTCACTATAATAATATTAATCAGGGAAATAAATTCGGCGTTGTGAACATGATTTGTTTATTTGTTAATGAATGATTTGGATAAATATACGTAAGTTACTTCAAAGTAGAAAATTCGTAAAATCAATAACGGGATACTTTCTTCCAAATTACTTATAAGTAAATATAATTTGCGCATAATACCATATAACTAAACAATTGGTTCATAATTAGGTGTCAAAAAAAAAAAAATATATCAGGAATAGTTGCGTAATATATTAATTTTGCCAGAACTGAAGAGATTTTATAAGGATTCATTATATCTTTTGTAAACATACAGAAAAAAATCATCAGATCTTGATTTTGTTTGATTTAATGCAAGTTTAACGAGACATGTTCTAGTCAGCCATCTGGGACTGAATTCAAGAATTTTTCATATATTCTATAAAAAATAAGCGCCATAGAATTCAGTCACGCGTTCTCAGGACGTAACAGATGTACAGTTTGATAAAAGGGGTGTATTCCATTAATGGTTTATTTCATCAACTTCATTTCCCCATTCCTGGCGATGTGTCAGCTTTTGGTGCGGTGTGTGTCAATACTCCCATATGACTTTCGTCAGTTCGTATAATTGGATCACCATCCAGTTTCTCCAAGTTTGGTAAACGTCTCGCTACGTCAGTTCTCCAAACCTCTATCTACATTTGAGAATAAAGACAAAATGTCAATAAGATTTAATTTGTTTAATTAAATGCGCAAGTAATAACGAAAAAAAAATGATAATATTAGTTTTGCTGAGAACAATTCAGAGATAGAAAAATTTTGTGAGAAGTATCAAGTGTCATGGCACCGACTGATGCATGCACGATTATGAGTATGTTGAATCAGCAACCAGATTTTATATATATCGCATATGAATTCAGTGACGAAGATTATTGACAATGAATCACTTATAAATATCGCCCAATAGCAATATGGTGAAAACGATATCAACGAAATTCTTTAATTATATGTTCTGTCTATACGTAGACGGGTGGGGCAAAATCTTTTCATTTTTATGCAGGATAATACTCGCATTCACACCGCAACATTTAGATTAAATTTGCTATACGCTGACAACGTGATAAAGCTCAATCATCCATCTATGACTTTCAATCGAGCATGTTGAGAATTACATAAATTGTTTAGTTTTCCAATACTAAAAGTATAAAATGCATCTATTCTATTCGAAAGTTTTAAATTATAAAGAACTCACTTACTTCGATATTGTCGCAAAGTGGATTGCCAACGAATAACAATTCTTTTAAATTCATCATTTCTTGAAGTCTCATGAATTCATTCCATTCTTTAACTAGGTTATTTGATATGTGGAGAACTTTTAATTTTTTCAAAACGTTAATTCCTTTCATTTTTTCAATACTGTTATATGATATCCACAATTCCTCCAAACATTCACCAAGCGATTCCAGTCCAGTCAAACTTTTGATAACATTTCGACCAAGCGAAAGAATTCTCAGATTTTTCAAGGAACTTACACCTGATATTTTTTCAATCATATTTGTAGATAAAGACAGTTTCTCGCACTTTGACAGCATTGATAATGAGTTATCCATTCTTTCAATAGGTGGCCATTGAAAACTGAGATTGACTTCAGTTGCTGATGATGCTTCAATACCGTTATCTTCTTCCCAATGTCTTAATGCATCTTTACATGTTGATGGTTTTCCAACTGACATCTCGTTAAAATGTGCGAATTCTTCGCCAGTTGATTACACTATCTTCAGAAATTGAAAAAGTAGATGCTCGAATTTTTTCAGTTTTCTTACGCCTTCATTTTGGATAAAAAATACGCCATATGTGTACTTAATATCATACAGTATTTTCAAATTAATTTATAAATCAAAATATATACATCGTTTTTCTTCTTTTACATTTCAGATATCACCCCTTGATCCTTATGAAAGTTCGTAGTATCATTTTCATAATTATATCTTGTTGATACGTCGTTGCTTAGTGCTTTTCATTTAAAATGGGTTTGAAATAATCAATAGAGATAGTAGTAGTATACTGCAAACCCAAGAGTGGGTTCCATAAACTTTACTTCTTCAAATCTGATAAATACAGTTAACACGTATAGAAACGCATACAAATAACACATCGAATATGTAAATCATAATATAATCGCATAATTTCTCATATATAATGCATTTTTTAAGTAAAAAATTTGCATTATATTATTTTGAATTTCGATTGAAAGCTGTCGTGGCAATGTCTGAAGCAAAAAAATTAACTTAAAATCAGAATATTGTTAAAAATTGTATGTATTGGTAAACGTATAGATGAAATAAACAAGTTGGGTATAACGTACCCTGTTGTATGTGTTAAAGTTATTTTATTAATAAAAATTAGTGGCAAAACATGATTCAGTTTGAATTTTGTTATTTCAATTTAATACAAAATATCATGAAATTAGTTTTTTACAATAAAAAATTAGTAATTTCGTTGCGCATAGTTTTCAAACATAATTGTTCTTTAGCATTGTTCATTAAAAATTTTGGTAATAACTCATGATTGTAACTATCGTTAAATATTAATCGACAACCATAGCAAAGGCACAATGAAATATCTTTTGAAGATAAAGTATTTGGTTTTTTGTTCATACAACCACTTTCAGCACAATTCCCACATGAACCATCAGTATTTGAATGCGAAGGTTCAACTAAATTTTCAGAATTATTATCATCACTGTTATTGATACCATTTACGACACCGTTTTGTGTATGACCAGATGATATTAATTTGGAGAATGCTGTTGCTTTAATGGCCGAAGTAATATCATCCAAATTCGAAGTATCTAATGGCGCATCGCATAAAATACAATGTTCACTTTGATCCACTGAATAAGCAACTACAGCACTAACTTTTTCACTAACACGAAATATTGTTGATATTGTCCCATTAAATTGCGAATCTAAATCA
The DNA here is from genome assembly GCA_030347285.1 of Microctonus hyperodae. Classification (NCBI taxonomy): domain Eukaryota; kingdom Metazoa; phylum Arthropoda; class Insecta; order Hymenoptera; family Braconidae; genus Microctonus; species Microctonus hyperodae. The sequence goes on from JAQQBR010001835.1 coordinate 4,442,975, forward strand.
GTTAAAAAGTGTTCAGTTAATTTTCGAATCGATGAGAAAGAATCAGTGTTTGTCATCAGTTTCTTTAAATCAATGATTTTTAAATTATGCATGTTTAAATAATAATTGACTTCATCTCGAGTAAAATCCTTCAATGGTCGCATTATTATCAAATCATCACCATAAAGGTTATTGATGAATCCAACGTCCAATGACAACTGTGCTCCACGTCCTAACGATACATTAGTAAGAATGCAAATTGATAAAGAAGTTGAGTCGTCAGCAAAAAAAATTTTATTGCATCCAAGTAACTTTGCAGCGTGAACAATGACTCTGAATCTCAACTTTTTCAATAAATCTTCTTTTGACGTTTCACTTTTTAAATTGTTAAAAAATTCAATTAATTGTTTATCATTTCTATTATTATCTAGAATCAAATAATCTTGTATTTTTTCAATCTTTGCAAAATTATTTTGATCTAAACTTACAGCCAATGATGCAACAAATGTTTCAAATTCCAGAGGTTGAATTTGACATTGGATTTCATTAATTATTGACCGTCTCTCATCAATGCTATGATTGTTAATCATTCCTTCGTCAATATATATTACTTGTGTCTGGAATACTAAACGTTTATGAACAGATTCATGCATTCCAGCTTTTATCAAGTGCAATAGAGCAGTTGATTTCCCGTTGCCAGAATGTGCCACCAAAACTTTATCATTTGGTCTGACCATCTTTGATTTTCCTAATGTTGCACGAAATTTGTGTGTGACACTCACTTGAAAACATGATTGGCAATAAATATATTTGCTACGTAATTTTATGGTTGCGTCTTCGTTATTGCACTTTTGACATTGTTTACCATCCCTGAAACATTCACATAACCTCAAAAACTATTACAAAAGTATTCTATTATTTTTCATGGAAAAATATGAAATTTTACTTACAATATACTATTAGTCATTTGCGATTCTAATGTTGAAATTTCTTCGTCAATATCATTATCATTCAAACTACACATTTTTAAATTTGATGAAATTCCAGCTGGAAATAGAACAGTATTTATAATTTCTCAATTTTATAAAGTACAAACAATAGGGACCGTCCATGACCTGTAGAGGCAGCACATCTGTCAGAAGTGGTGCGCCCTTGTAACAGAAATGTACGATATTCAGGTAAAAAAGTAAAGCAACAACACGTTATTTTAAATTAAGTTAATGTTATTTAAATAAATATTGAGAAATTAATCGAAATGTCTCCATCAATAAAATCTTGTTGTATCAAAGGATGCACAGAAAAATCTCGTCATAAGTTGCAAGTTGATTTACCAGTGAAATTTTATTGTTTTTCCTCGAGTAAATATGGAGCCCCATGGAAGGTTGATAAACGTGTAAAGTGGATAAATGCAG
>JAQQBR010001835.1:4525949-4539368 GCA_030347285.1 Microctonus hyperodae
AGTTGTATTGGAATGTTGTTGATATAGAGTGCGTATGAAATTAATTGAGATGTGAGAGAATGATAACGCACGTAGTGCGTGTTAATTATATTTGAATATTATTTTGCTTTTTCAAATTTATATAACATTATTTCGGCTTGATTATCTATTTTTCTTATAATAAATTGAATATATTTTTATCATATAAATGAATTCTCCTGGTTCATTGTATATTAGAGTTTTTTGGATTATTACAGGAGTGGCATCCCTTGGAAGGAGTTTTAAGGTGTATAAGAGAAGTATTTTTTCGATTAAAATTAAATAAATAAATTGTGCGTGGTGACTAGAAAACCCCACGTCACAATGTATAGATAAATAAATGAACTTACTGAGTAACAGCGGTTTTGTGGGAGTCCTCCATCTGTTCAATAATGAATTTCGGATCTTTAGTTTCTTCATGTGAATCTCCAGACTTTCTCATTTTACACAAAATTTCCCCCATAGTTTTGGCCGTCAAAAAATCTGTGATACCAATGTGATAGCCCAACTCACGTAATTTTGTTACTGTATATATTGAATTCAATGAATTGCCACCAAGCTCATAAAAATTTGCTGATATATTTACAGAAAAATGCCCACTATGTCCAATAATCGATGAAACGGTTGGAAATAAAATTTTTGCCATTTGCATTTTATCATCTGGCACATCAGAATAATCACACTCAATTATTCCTTCATCATCGAGATTATAATTAGTTATTTCGTACATTTTTAATAGTGTTTGCCGATCTGTCTTTCCATTAATTAACAATGGAATGCTTTTGACGATCATTATTTGTGGCATCATATAAGCTGACAATCGACTTTTCAAATAATCTTCAATTTGTGTTCTAGTAACGTTTGTCTTATTTTTTACCATGACAAATGCGATTAACACCTGCAAATGAAAGTTAAAAAAACATATAAATGAATGATATATTAATAAATTCACTTCACAAAATTTGTGTTATTGCGATGCATACAATTACTCATATACACCTTTATAAATGGTAAAGTACATTTTTACATTATATCAATATTACCTGAGATAATTCACCAGGTTTATAACAAAGTACTACTGCTTTATCCACTGCCGGCATGGTCATTATCGAAAGTTCAACCTCTGTTAGATCGACACGATGACCTCTAACCTTTATTTGTGAATCAGTACGTCCTTCATAATATATTATACCCTTGATTATACGGGCATAATCACCCGTACGATACAATGTTGAATATCCTGCATTCATATGTTTTATAAAAATCAATAAAATTATAAAATATGAAAATTAAATCATTAAAAAATGTTAAGATATCTATACTTGGAAGTAATTCTGTATTCCAAAATCAGAAAATCAACAAATGAAAAGAATCACTTATATGTCGCGCATTAATTATGTTGTGCAAGGACAGGTCATGAACATATAAAACTAAAAAAATATGCATGAAGAAGTATACGTGAGCGCATAATATACATGTATATATGTATGAATATAGTTCATCAAGAAAAATCCAATAGGAGTTTTATTCTCATCTAGTGGAGCAATCATATACAATCGGTTTCATCGATTTATTGTCGATAAATTAGTTGTAATTGCACAGGTTTAATTGGAATCTTTGTATAAATTCACGCACACTCGTTGATGTTATGTATGTATACATACGCTGCGTAAGGTGAAAAAATGAGCACTCAATTATTGCATTGGAATACGATACAATTTCCTTTTATTTCAACACAAATCGAAATTCTTGAAATTGTTTATTTTTCTTACACCTGGATTAATTCCGTTTAAGAAAATCAGCTATAATCGACACAACAAATTTATGGCACCAGCATTAATAATAAAAAAACTAATCTCAACTCTATATTTAGTATCTTTCTGTTCAAGAAAGCCATGTTTTTAGTTAATAATTCGACGAGTTTGCATGATCGCCATTTGGTCTTCATGAAATTATACATTGTTCCGAGTTTTAAATTGAGTCAAAATATATGCATAGAAATGCTAATGTGAAGTTAATGCAAGTCATTAACGACTAAAAAAATGTAGAATTACGGTGAAGGGCTAATTTGTTCAATTTATCGGTAATTACCAATCACGTAAGATTCTTTGAACATTGATCGTATTATTATGCAAATTAATGAGATAATTGCTGACCACTTTACCACGGTGAATGAATAGAGAGCGAGACCTTGAAATATATAATGAATATATCTCATTTCAATCGAAGGTAAGCAGTTATTAATAAAACAAAAACTGGTGGTATAAGGATGTTTCAATTTTAAGCGATTTTTTTTACTCGTACTATCTGAAAATCTGAAATATGCGAGAAACTTCTAAATCGATTGGGGATGTGCTCATTCGAAAATTTGATTTCCCAAATAAATAACACGGGAAAATTTTCTTTCTGGCTTCAACACTATTTCTCGGTATCCAAAAATTTTTTTTGGGAAAAATAAATTCATAACTTTTGTAGGGCATTATATTTTCTACAAAAAAGTTTATAAGTACAAATGCTCTCCGACCAACAGGTTTTGAATTGTAGTGCTGGAAAAGTGAAAGTTCATTATAATTAACAACAAATTTTTTTAACCTGGATTTTATTGATCTGAATTGATTATTATCTTACAATACACGGAACAAAGCTATTATATTGTTAATTTCTGAAACTATTGTTCGTATTCAAAAATAAATATAAATTTTAATCAATAAATACTAGGAAATCATAATACAAATTAATCGAAATTCAGATTTTCATGTATATTAATTGATTTTTAAAAATTTTGTATCTAAAATTTATAATGTAATGGCTTGATAATGTTTATTATGAAATAATAATTAATCTCAAATCAATAAATTTTACTTTGAAAAAAATTTTGTTATCAGTTATAACTAACTCTTTCCTAGCTCTACAACTTGAAAATTGGTAGTCAGAGAGCATTTGTGCTAGGGAAATTTTTGTAGCAATTTTAATGTCTTACAAAAGCTGTGCATTTCTTTTTTTCTAAAAAAATTTTTCGATACTAAAAAATTGAGTTGAAACCGGAAAAAACGTTTTTCCGTGTTATTTATATGGAAAATCGAATTTCCGAATGAGCGTATTCTCCAATCGGTTTCGAATTTTTATGCTTGCGGGAATATTTTTTTTTTTATCATGAATTATCAAATTTTCAGGTGGGACAAACACAAAAAAAATCACGTAAAATTAAAACACCCTAGTATACCTTCAAAAACTTTTCTTGTTTCATCCTATTGAATGAAAAGATGTTGATCACAACTAAAATAAAACCAATTATTTACCTGGATCAATTACATGGGGATTGTTGATAAATCGATGAGAATCTCTACCGCGAACATAGCCAGCCGCTAAATTTCTACCGGCAACTACCAATTCTCCAACCTCACCTTGTGATACTAAACGAAGATCTTTGTCAACGATATATAGTATACAATTGTCTAATGGCCGTCCTATAATGTTGAAATTCAATTTTTAGTAATAAATCTCAATTCATTCATTGTTATTGTCGGAAATTATTCAAAGAATTATACCAATTGGGACTTTTTCCAAGTTTTTCAGTTGATTAGAATCATGTATGAGATAATATGTTACATCGCCCATGATTTCTGTACTACCGTAGAAGTTTGCGAGTGTATGACCAAATATATTAAATCTATCGAAAAAATTTTTCGCCAACGATTGAGATAAGGTTTCTCCAGAACATATCCATAATTTCAAATGTTGTAGTGCATCATCCTTTTTCTTGAAAAAAATTATTTGAAATATAATCACTGTTTCTTGATCAATTTTATTACGGTACTTACTTGAAGATTCAGATACATCAGTATAGATTGCAATAGTGATGGCACAAGTACCAGTCGTTTAATCTGTTAACAGAAAAAAATAGAATTCTGTTTCACAAACTTTTGTTCTTTTTAACACAACCAAAAAATGATGACTTACCTGATGTTTCTCAAGTATATCAATAAATTTTTCCGGATCTTTGGTTACATGTTTCGGTACGACAATAATAGTACGACCTTGTAATAATGCCCCCCAAAGTTCTGGGGCACTGTCAACAAATGTTAATGCTGTTTTGAAGATTGTTCTTTGTTCATCATGGCGAAAAGGTAATTCCCGCCATTGCCATTCGAGACGATTTAACAAAGTAGCATGAGGTATTCGAACACCTTTTGGGATTCCTGTACTTCCGGATGTGTATAAAACAATCGCCAATTGTTCAGCGTCATCATCACCATTAAATGGCTTCTCAGATTCATTCCTTGAACGCTCCCACAATTCATGGTAAGTTATTACCGGTATTTCATCATAAATGGACTTGTCGCCTAATAGCAATCAATAAGTATGGCAAAAATAAAAAAACAAAAAAATAACACATAAAGAGTAAATTAAATGACAGGTTTGATTTGGTCAGAATTAATTTTTTTAATAGAGAATTGTCTGCAACTGATGATGGATAATTAGGCGTGCATTAACGGAGGGTGTAACTGATTATTCAACCTTCACTGCTAAAGCGGCGGACTATTCATTAATAGGAAATGACCTCTCTTTATTGTATATATTATTTATCATTAAAATGGAAAATCGTATTTGATGTTCATGGTCAACATCCTGCTCTACATCCTTACAGTAAACTACCGAAGGCCTTTCCGGATAATTTTATCTTAAATTATATAAATCGATTGTTCTTAAACAATTATATTTTTTCTCAACTATGTGAAATCAACAATACAATATACGTATCGGTTCACAGATAATTTATCAACATTTCATATCTTCGAAGTAATAAATAATCAATATTTTAGCCTTCTAACAACACTTAAGTTTTTTATGATCTAGTGTAAGGCATTTTTATGGTTTTTACGCAAGATTAATATTAGTTTAACTTATCTGTTCTTCGATTGTTTACAATCGAATATTACAAACGATGCTAAGAATTTCATCTTTTACGTCTCGATCAAGAAGAAACCCGAATGAGGTTACAATATGAAAATTAAATGAAAATAATTAAGAGCATATTTACCGTCATCTATGATAACCAATGATGGTTGGGATTCTTCTATAATATGTTTGATACGCGTGACCGGAAATTCAACATCAAGTGGTAAATATGCCATATCAGATTTTAATATCGACAATAATATTATTGGCAATCGATGCGTTGGTTTCATTGACACGGCGATTATTGAATCACAATTATCACTTGGCTTATAGTATTGTCTCAATGTACGTGATAATTTATTTGTGCATGATTCCAATTCCTCATAGCACACTGAATATTCTTCTCCGTTGTCATCTAAATAATGAAAAATAAAAAATATAAAAATATGACTTATTGAAACAAGACAAAATATGAAATTTTGTTCGTTCTGTTGCGATCACCTTCATAAAGTATTGCAGTTTGGCGCAGAAATCCCGCTTGTGCATTTTGAAATATTTTATGAACAAGAGCTGTTTTCCCATCTCTGTCAACACTTTTACCTTTCAAAATAGATTGTTGCTGAATTGAACCCATCTGCTTATTATAAGGAAATGTATTTTAAAATATTATTATAACTTTTATATTCTTGAATGGACAAAAAAATATATTCTGAATATTTAAAGTGAAAAATAATGATATAATGACGTTGAGAACCGGTTTTTTGACTAAACAATCTTGAAGTATAAAAAAAATTTATTATTGTAGTAGAGCTAACATGAAATACAGTCACTTTATTTTTGTAATTCAAAACATCAAGGTCGAGGGCTTTCCTTCTCACAACATTTTTTTTTCAACCAATTATAACCCATTGAAAATATGTCCTTCATTCTTCAATTGACGTCAAAATAGTCTTTACAAGAATTAATGATAAATGTATGGGAAATTTTATTTTTTGTTATTTGCTTTTTAACTCTTGAATTAATCATAATTTCATTTCTTATAAATTTTCTTATAGAAATAAATTTGCTAAAGTGATAAATAATAATTTATAAGAATTAATTTTCTAATTCTACGGAATATTCAATTTATATCTGAATAGAAAATATCAAATTTAATTACAGTAATTATATAGTAAACGACAAATAATAAATTAGTACATTTATTCTATGTCGAATCGTATGTATGAATGTATGTATGTATGGATGTGTGTATGTAAAAAGTTATTTTTGACTCAAATTTGTTTCCACTATTGATGTAAATATGATTAACGTATCCAAAGTGATTGCATCATTATAGTGAAAAAAGAAAAGTATGAAAAAGAGAATGGATTGTTATATACATAGCCATGAGCAGCCCGCATTAAAAAGCGCAACGAACTTCACAGTTTCATATGCATGCTAATTTTACTTTTTTTCCTTATTTTCATGTCCCAACATTGCCTTTTATTCTGTGATTATATCTGAGCCGGGTATCGAGCACCATTACAGCCAATTACTGTGGCCTCAAATCGCCGTTATGATTATTAGTAAAAGGTAAGGAAACGATACTAAACAAGATACGTGTTTTTTTTTTTTTTTTTTTTTTTTGAAATAATATGAAATGATGTGTACATATATATGTACGTTAATTGAAACTGATTTATAGATGATTTTAGCTTTAATATCGACAATTCATGTCAAAAATATGTATATACATTCATACTATCTCCAAGAGTGTGTTAATTACAAAATAATAAAGTTAATGGGATCACAATTGTGAAAACTATCATTTTTGTACGTCTAAATTCTTTTTAGTCCATCATTTCTCATAGTTATAAAAAAATATTAATTCTTAATGGTTTCTTTTGTTCTCCCTTGAATTTCCAATGTAAAATTAAATATTACTTAATTTTGGAAGTGTTATTTTTACATGATTTTTCATTTAGGGCTCTTGCAATTTGCATGTCTAGGAAAAATATCTTAAATTGTATGCTATTTTTTCTTTATTATTCACCTTTGATCTTAATAATAATTTTTATAATTTTTAATTTTTAATTTTATTTTCTTGCTCGAAATAAAATATTAATTCACATCACTTCACACAATATTTCAATTGCCATTGAAACATAAATTTTCACGAAATATATCCAATTAATAAATTTTGTTATTTTTATTGTTTGTGATAACCAAATGTTCAATTTGTTTGAAATTTTTTTTTCTTTTTGGCGTAGACTATTGCGTGATGTATATAGATATAGTGAAATAAAAGTGTTGAACGTACGAGTGTAACTGCCGTTGATATACATGGTAGTCCCTGCTTTTATATTGTCGACAATCCAGAGGAACCCCCTCGGGTTTTCCCTTCCTCTACACTGCTGATATTGCGTACATAGTGATCGGCGATGTATATATACATATAATATGATGCGAAACATAATACAATAAACCTTTTCATTTCATACATTCATAAAATTTGTCAGCACATGAAAAATAAACATATCGTAGTTGAAATATTTTCATAATACAATATCCATTATTACATTATCCCCTTTACCTATGTTGATGTAAAGAATATGATATTATTTAATACAATTCTGCAAGAATAATTGAAAATTATTCGTTTTATTTATTCAACCTGCACACACACACACACACAAGCGCGCGCGCGCGTGTGACGTGAACAAGACTTCAGAAATAAAAGTGTGATGACAAGAACCTGTAGTACTACAAGAAATATTAGATTATTTCATTCCATCTGTTTTACTGCTAAAAAATTATTTAGTCATCTTCCAATTTATTTATTTTTTATCCTAACTTAAAATAGACATTCATTCACTTTTTTTTTCAAACGTTCTAACGTAAATATATAACAGGAAATATGCAGACATATACTCAATTGGATGAATGATTTTGATGTATTCACACTCAATGCATTCAATTGACGGATCTTTCGAGCAAGGAAATATATATTACATATCTCCACCTTGGGATACATACGTAGTACACGGATCTAATTTATAAAATATAAATTCTTCAATTATGAAAAATATTTATAATATTTATTTTTATTTGGAAAGCATTATAAAAAATAACATATTTGAATAATTCAAATAAATTTTCCTTATCAGACGAATTGGTGAAATCCGCAAATGAATGCGTCTATGAATAAAATTACCATTACATTACGATTAAGATAATCACATGCAACACAATAATATCTATATGATTGTCATTAGTAACCCACGTATAGATATATATACATCTGTAAACACATATATTTACATAGTAAAAATATAACTGTGTCACACAATGTACATTTTACGGTCTGATTACTATTTATTTACAACCACGTGTATTCATAAAGTATTCTACATTGATCTAATATTATTGTATTTTTATCAATGAAAAAATACATTATGTGTGACGTTATCAAAAAATATTTTATTTAAAAGGAAAAATTACCATTAAAATCAAACCAAGTAAATTTAGTTGGTATTACATAAGTACTGATTGACAGTGTGATTAGTCTTAAGTGACGAGAACAATAACCGCAGTAACCATGTACTATAATTTTATGTGTATAAATATACATATAGACGTATATTGTGATGAATAAGAGAGAGAGCAACAAAATTTAACTTAATGGTAACCCCATTACAAACTTTAATTCAGTGTGTCCGGGGTAAATTTTATCCATGAACAGTACCGATCGCTCATAATTAAAGTTACCGGAAATTGCCTTGAAGAAAAAATAAGTAACGACAAAAAAGTTTCTATACGTAAATTATCTATACAAACGAACAATAGCAAAATATTATAGATAATCGACCATGATGGTCTGAGAAATCAATATTCAAAATAATAATAATTAAAAATAAATGAAATATTTTTTAAGGATAAATACAGAAAAAAATGGCTGAGTAGCAATGTAAATCATTGATTTCTATTTTTTATTTAACATTATTGAAATTCATATTTATGCACTCATTTCCATTGATCTAGATTTTAAAATAATAGCATAATAATAAAATTGAAATGAAGAACAAGAAATGGCTTAGATATCATAATTTTGTATTTTTTTTATATCCGTATGATGAAGTACATATTTATTAACATGAATCACAGGATAATCTGTTAATTTTAAGATGTTTTATCAGAATAATCAGAATAATAATTTTATTCAACATAAATACTTTTACAATAAAAAGTTAAAGAATAATAATAATTTAATTAAAACCAAGGACGAGAGCGAAGTGTATTAAATTTAAATTAATTATCACGGCAATCAAAAGATTATCCTGTCTGAGATATTTGCTTCTAATAGTTTTCTTATTATTATCATCGTATTACATTTTTTTTTAATTTTTTTCTATCAATCGTTGATTTATATGATTGTATTGCATTATATTAATGTCATAGAGTAATTATAATTTATCATTGGAATAAATTCACGATTACACGTTCAACTTTTTTTTATAACAAAAAAAAAATTAATGTTTGAAGAAATCATTAATTCAAACAGAACCAATTGTCAATAACGGATAGTTCATAATTGTAATTAAATAGCGCTAGTATATTTAAACGCTCTTGTCAGAGATATTGCTCTTGATACTTCTGTTACTCCCACGACGAGCTTGAAACCGTCCTAATCGTTGAGGTGGTAATGGCGCTGATGGTGGGCTGTTATTATTAACATGGACAGGGGTGCTGACTTGTCGCAAACTCATATCTCTTGAAATTCTACGTCCGTTATTATTATGCAATCTTTTTGGTCCACGAATATTTATGTAAACGATATAAACGGCGATAAAACCAAATGTAAACATTGAAATACCAATGCCACCAACAATAGCCACCTAAAACATAAATGAATTCATTTGATTAAATGAATTTATACTATCTAAATTTATAATTATTCAATTCCTCAATTAATAATTGTTTTTCATTCTTTTTCATGTAATCGTTACTTATCATTACTTATCTTATATTTTATTTTATGTTATTGAATGTAATACTATTTTTGCCCTATAACAGTTGCTAGGTCATAATAAACAAATCAATCAATTAATCAATTATTCTTAAAATATGCGTGACGAATGTTCATCAAGAATTGTACAAAAATAGTGAGAAATTTTCTAATTTTAAATACACAAGATGATAAAATTGACATTACGTATAATTATATTAAAAACGTTTTTCTTTCATGTCGAAATTTTTCTGATGTTTATGAATCCTACATAAAAATATAGACACTGATAAATTCATATATTTTATGAAATACGGTCGGAAATTCTTATTCAATACTATTTGACAAATTAATATTCATTATCTAGTGAATGTAATAAATTGACATGTCCATTTAATCAGACAAGTAGATTATTCAATGTATATACAATGTACAGATATGTTAGCAACATAGTATGGTATGATATTTACGCAACAGTTACATGAGTTTTATGATAAACTATAATCGTATAAATGATACAAAGTTAGATATTTATGAAAAGATATGTATAATTCAATATAGAATTTATCGAAATAATAATACTAATTATATATTAAAAAATTTGTTGTTTTTTTTACCATAGTCCACCATTCATGATCGTCAAATGTAGCAAAAAATATCTGTGCCACATCACCACTGTTATTGTTATTTGACACATTAAGTAATACAGCACAATTAGTTTTTGATTCGTCATTAAAATTAGATGACGTTTCAATAAATGACTCGTGAACAATTTCCTTATTTTTTAAATTTTCATGAAAATTATCTTGAGTCCAATGAAGTTTTGCATGATCATCAAGAATAGATATTTCACCAATCTGTTTTACAAATTTATCATTGGAATTTTTCAACAGTAATTTCATTTTTTTTGGTGTAATTGCTATCTTTGCTTCATGAGAAGCTATCACAGTAGCTATGATCGTGTTCCATTCCGCAGAATTAATTTCATTCGAACATTTTTTTTTCTTGCTAAATTCAAATAAAAACAGTTATTAATTCACGTATTTTTAAAACAAACATCGAAATTGAAACAAAGATCAGTGCTAGTTAATATTGATAATATTGATTAGATTGTTCAAGGAAATTGAGATTTATACGTTTCCAAAATCTTAAATTTTATATTAATAGAATTTATAAAAATTTTTCAAAACCAAACCAATAATGGTTTCAAATAGATTTATATCCACAACCATTAGTACCGAACCTTCGTTTCACGAAACTGTCAATCATTATGAAATGTGACCATTTCAAAACAATTTGACGAATACTAAGAATCTAAAATTCATGACTTACCAAAGAATATCTAAAGAAGTTGTGTAAATATCAATGGCATCCTTCAGCCACCTTACATCACTTAACACTTCAGGATTATACTTATCTTCATTATTGTTATCAATCCACCATTTTGAATTGAACACTTGCGCTTGGAGATCATTGAAACCAGGCCTGAAAGCATTGATATATATTTAGTTAATTCATCAAGTTTGAACAAAAATCTATTGTTTATTAGCTTTAAAAAGCATGTATATAAATGTCGATAACAATCCAGTGGATTAAGATTGTGGTCATCATGTTCGAAGGTCACAGGAGGCAATGGACTTTCTATTATATAGTGAAATCAAACTGCTACTTCTAGGTCGAGGTGTTTGCCACGCTCATTAATTTCTCCTCATCAAAATGAATTATTGAGCAATGTAATAAGCCAGAGAAAAAAATTACAATTACGTAATGTACTAAGCGGTTACTTATTTTTTGAATTTAAATCTCTTATTCGATGAAATCAAAGCAAAAAGATTTTCCTTGTTGTATTTTTTTAAATATACATACCTACATGTATCAATAATAGTCTATTTAATCAGAACAGAAAATATAATCTTTGATAAGTATTATTCGACAGTATATATGCAATTTGTGCGTTGACGTATGATAACTCGTCGAACAACTTAAATGAATAAAAAAAAAATCATATTGAAAGGTGGTTCACGATCGATCATATATATAAGTATTAATAAATCAATTGCAGATGCAGTATACAGAAATATACATACACGAATCGCTGCGCATAACGTGTTATACATTAAACTTGGGAATTGAGAATGTATTTCATTGAAATAAATAAACAAATAAATAAATGAATAAATAAATAAACAAATAACTTATTTAGTGCATTTTGGATTCCGAAAGCATTTTTTTTTATATGAAAAGCCAGTGCTATGGGTTTTATTTAGTGTAAATATCATCAACTAGCTATTCCATTTTGACTTTTGCACTCTATATACGATAAACGATAAATACATAACCATGTCATTGCAATTACGTTTCACATCAATGATATGTGTCTCACCTTGCGTCTTCCAAAAAAAGAATCGAATTTGTAGAATTAATTTTATTCATATAACTGGTAAAACTGCCTTCACTTGCAATTAAAATAGTTCCATTCACTTTATTGATAAAATTTTTTAGTGGTATGCCAATGTGAACAATGTGGGAAGTCACGCTTGCAATATCACCTTCATCGGGAATCAAAACACAAAGGCCTCTTGCGATGGCAGCCATTGTTACTTTTTTCGCAATCACTTGAATATCATCATCATGGTTATTATCATTATACTTCCGAGTGATTAATGTAAATCTGTTCCACCTTAAGGCATTAATTACTTCTAAAATTCCCTGAACAATAAAATTCTCAGTTTCCTTTGCAAGATGATGTAAATATGGTGAAGTTGTCTTCCGGGCCTTTACTATATGAGGAACTTCCAATATTGACGTCAATTTCTGGACCGCATCAATGTTTATTGGAGATTCTGGCCCAATAATTCCTGTGAAAATGAAGATAATATAAACAATGAATTTATTTAAAAATAATTTGAACAATAATAAATCTTATTATTATTGTCGCGCTATACATAACGTAAAATATTAAAATATTTTTATTAAGATCTTTATTAAATAATATTAAAAGGATGTACATCTGACAGTGTGTATATTAGCTATAAATTAAGATACGAATATCTTTTAAATGATTAGATTTATGATAAAAGTATATGAGACTTTTTTTTGTAGAACATTCAATTCCCTATTTTCAAAAGATGCGTAGAAACCTATTTTCAACCAATTTTTCTGTATCGAAACTAAAAAAAACATTAGTGAATTTTTTTGACCCATCATGATCAATATGTATCGCAGTTTATGATTGCATAAAATTTAGCGTTTCCATCTGCATCATCATTATCATATTCACAACAGAAAATTTATATTAAATAAATGGTCATTGAACGCCAATTAATAAAAAATAATACATTTAAGTAGAAATTACTTCAATATCGCAGTTTTTGAAAACATTGTATATCTGAATACATCTGGTAACTCATATTGGGTATCCACATACCCGAGTCGAAAAATAAAGACTGTTCTGGCGTCTTGAGAGCTGTTTTTGACCGTCTTGACTATGATTTCGAGCGGCATTCATCCTGATGTCA
>JAQQBR010001835.1:4576260-4596574 GCA_030347285.1 Microctonus hyperodae
CTAAAGTGATAAATAATAATGACGTGATATCAGTTTTGCTATTTTTGTTTTATTATTTCATTCTAACTGTAGGAAAAATAATTCTGTTATTATGAAAAATCATAGACAAAAGAATATTCAATGAATAATTTTTATTCATTAATGGTGATTCAAATCAACTATTTATAAGCCGATATTTACTTTAAGGCTCGGCATCACCTTTACAAGATACAACTCGCAAGCTAAATACGGCTAATAACTATGTAGTTATACATTCATAATCTATAATTTAAACGTATTATATTAAAAATGAATTTTATCATTAAATTCATATCAATCAACGTAAATGGAATTAGATGCTTTTCTCATAAATAAAAATACTAAATGATAATAAAACGTTCATTAAATCTGAGGAAATCAAATCAAGAAATCACATGGTCATTGTTGAAGCTATGCACATAAAATTTTAAAATAATTTGAACGGCATTTTTTTAATTTTGAATTTTTTTTTGTATTGTATGTAGTATTGGTTGCAGAATTATATCTGAAACAAAACTAAAATTTTTCATTTTCAAAATAATAATTATCAAACCGGTGAATAATTCACACATTAAAACCGTTATAATAAATGTATATGTAATAAAATACCTTAAGTGATTATATATTATAGAATAGTTAATAATAGCATGATGATTATGTGTAATTATTATAATTTATGTTAATATTACAACGGTAATTTATTAATCATGGAATCCTCGACTCCGATTTCATGTATAGATAACTCCATTTTTTTTCTTGAAATCATTCTTCAATTTTCAGGCTGGTAGTGAGCGCTGGGGTTGTTCACCTGGTCAGCATCGCATTAGTTGGATGGGGATCCGGAAGAGCAAAAGACAAACGACTTGAACCCATTCCTGCACTTGAGGAGAAAACAGCCGCGGCCATAATGCTTTACTAATTTAATCGGAAAACAAAAATTTGTCATAGTAGCTCGTATTATTGTGTTAAGTTACATTTTTTTTTCGCTTTCAACTATTTTTGTCTGATTATTAATTACTTATTATGTATACATACACATGTATATTTATGTATATGTGGTAGAATATATTAATGAATATGTACATACATAACAAACGATTGCCAATTTGAATAAGTATTAATTGAATAATTTTTCTAATAACCATTTTTCATGTAAGATTGAGTATAAAAAAATTAGTCAAAAATTTTAGGTATTTAATTAATGATTCTATGCTTTTTTTATTTATGTCCAATTATGATGTCGCTATTAGCTTGTTCGAAGGCATTATTCAACCGCAATTACGTATTTCGAATGAATATTGGAACAATTTGGTATTGTAACAACACATAATTTTTTTATATTGCATACCGTTAATTGTCTTGAGTACGCTTCAAATTTAATTGCAACTTGCCTTTTAGAACAAGGCCACGTGAGTCGCTGCAATGACTCTTGATATGTTTAGGATGGTGTAAATATTTTTTTTTTTTTTTCTCAAAACGATGAAATTTTTCTTTAATATTTATTATTTGTTACAGGAATAAGTGCTTATTTGATTACGTAGGTTGAAACTATAGAAATGATGTATTTATTATAATAAATGAGTTTGAGAACAGAAAAAAAAGGAATTTATGAATTTATATCTAATTAATTGACTGGTCAGAAAAAGATAATAAAAATACTAATGACATAAGATACTTTTTTATTCCTTATTACACATCGCATTTTTATTCAGTTTTTTCATACACGATATTCAAAAAGGTAATTTATTCATAGGAAGTAAAGTATATTTCATTCAATTTCACCTCTTGCATGTATTCATTCTCATCATCTATTTCATTTCTTCATTTTTTTTGTTATGAATTATGAAATAGAGAGAATGAACTGTGTGGAATAATTTAGCGTTTTCCACCAACTTTCGACCATCCATCATCTCGCCTAAAATAAAAATGAGAAAAAGAAATAAATAAAGATAAATTTACAATTTAATATCGCATCTGTATCACATGAAAAAAGTGTATGAAACTAAAATTTGAAAAATTTCTGGATTATAATATAGTGTTCTAAAATATGACCAAATAGTTTGATATTATTTTGGAAGAATAAATAAAATATCATTACTATTCAAAATGAAAAAATTTTTTAACTTTAATCTGAAAATAATAAAACAAGAGAGAACACAGCTGTATTCAATCCGTCAAATGCGAAAACGATTACATGTATTTGATAATAATGAATATTTTTTATTCGAAATTCACTAATAATTTATTTATAAAACAAAAGAAAAGAGTAAAAAGTATGTAAGTTGATAACTTACTCATCTCGTTTGGGTTGTGAATCGCGTGGAGCTTCCTCAGTATTACGATTACGCCAATCATTAGAACCTGATGAACGTTGGTATCTTGGTCGATCTTCATCATTACGTTTAAGACCATCAATACGGCGTGGAGCATTGCGATCGCCACGGTCACCAAGCCTATTATCTTCACGTCTATCATCGATTTTACGTTCTTCGCCAGCGCGTCTCCAGTTACCTGCACCCATTCCACGAGACGACGGTGCTTTATCAAATCTATCACGTTCTTTATCCTTAGAAGCAAAACGATCACTGCCCCATCGTCGTTCCTCCACATCAGATCGTTCCATATTTGATCTGCGTTTATTGCGATCATCATCGCCACCACGTTCATCACGATCGCGTAACTTAGACGTATCATCTTTGGCATCACTACGCCATGAGGCGCCATCAGATGAAGCTTTAATGTCACGATTATCGCGTGTCTCGCGATCACGGAAGTTGCTGCCACCACGATCATTCTTTCTCCATGTATCAGATTCATAATCTTTACGTTTTTCTTCTTCCAATTTACGTTCAATTTCCGCATCTCTAGCGCGAATTATTTCAGCTTGTCTCTCTAGTTTAGCCAATCTTTCGGCTTCCTTGGCCTCTTCCTCAGCCTTTTTAATTTTTTCCTCTTCTTCTCGCTTCATTCTTTCCTCTTCTAATCGTTTTTTTTCTTCCTCCATTTTAATTCGTAGCTCTTCTTCACGTTTACGTTCAATAGCCTCAGCACGTTCTTGCTCCCATTTTAATTTTCTTTCAATTTTCCTTTGAGCTTTTCGCTCTTGCAAACGTTTATTTCTTTCTTCATTCAATCGCGCCTCGAATTCTTTCAATTTTCCGGTATAAATATTTTTACGCTCAGCCAATATTTTTGATAAAAATATATCCGCATCATGTTTCATTCTTGTCATACGTTCGATCGTTACGACTGCCTGATTTCTTTCCTCAATCGCTAATAATATTCTCTCTTGTTCTTGTTGTTCCCATTGTTGTTTAGCTAATTCCATTTTTTTTTCAACTGCTTTTTCCAATAACGGTATTTCTTCAATTCTCTTTGCCCTTTCCAAATAATCAACTTTCTTTTCCTGCGACTTTAATTTTTGCTGCATCTCACGACGTTCTTTTTGCAATTCTTCGGCTTCACGAGCAGCAATTTGTTCTGCATCCAATTTCTTAATTTCATCCTCATCCAATTTTTTCAGTACTTTTTGTCCATGACTCGTTTGTGATATTTGTTGCATTTTTTCTTTCAAATGACGATCTTTTATCTGTTGTATTTCACTTTGTTGACGTTTACGTTCGCGTTCCTCGCGTTCTGATTCCAAACGTTTCTGTTCAGCAATCATCTGTTGTCGATGCATTTCTTCCAATCTACGGGATTCTTCCTCTTCACGTATTGTATTAACACGTTCAATATATTCTTTGCGCTGTTCAATAATATATTGACGTTCTAATATACGATGATGTTCTTTGCTCTTTGTTTCATGATAATTAGCTACCATTTGTATTCGCAATTTTTCACGCTCTTGTTTACGCTTATTTGGATTTATTATGTTTATTGAACGATGTAAAACAGTTGCCATGTTAACTAATTGACAACGTATTTGCTCTGATGGCATTGCTTGCAATACAGGACCATCAGGATGATCTTCCCGTTGTGCTTCACTGAGATCAACACCAAAATTAATGGAACGTTTACGATGATCAACTCTTATTTGCATATCATTATAACGTACGCAATCAACTAATAAACGTTCAAGATGAAAATCGGTTGTAAATTGTGCCAATTTTAATAAACGTTCAAATTGAATTGTTTGATATACTTGGGATACTTGATGTACGAGGCGTACTAGTGTTACGTCTTGTAACGTAGGTACATATTGTGCTAATGGACTTGTTTCATCAGCTTGTAATGTTTGTATAACTGATTGTACACGTTCACACAATTCTAATGGATGAAAATCAACTTCAAGCCATGAATAAAGCTCTTGCAACTGTGGAGATGCCAAATTCACAACATTCAATCGAACAATGTCACGTAATAGTGAGGCACGTGTTGGTGGTTGATTTAAACCAAGAAGTACTGCGAGTTTTTGTGCTTTCTCTAATGGACTTTTATCTGTTTCAATGAAGCGATCAAATTCAGGATGTGCAGATGGCAATGGAATTGACAATGTTGCCAGTAAAACACGATTCGCCATTCGTTGTTGTTCATCAGCAGACATATTTTTTTTCATTTCACGTGATAATTGAAGCAACTTGAATAATGCTGCGGCATGAAATAAATAATTTCCTGCTTTCCAAAATACCATTGCCAATTTCAAATAATAATTTGCCATTGTTTTTGGCACGGGTAATTTTTTTGATAAATTCATTAAACCATGAATATCTTCAGTTGCTTTATATGCTTCTTGCCAGAGCTCCATTAATATTGCTGAATCCAATTGTATTAAACGCGTTTCCAAATTTAGTTGTTGCGTTTCAATTTTATTCATCGATACATTCGCGACTAATTGCGGTAATTTAGTTATTTCCTCAAGATGTTTACGCAGTTTTTCGCATAACTTACGAAATTCAGTTTTACGATTATATTCAAGACAAAATTGAAATGCCATTCGTGCAATATCATGGTATAAAGTTTCAACATGCGCATTTGTACGCAATAATTCTAGACATTGGCAATATGATTCCCATAAAAATTTAACCCATGGCGTTAATATTGTTCGATCACTACGATCTTGAGCATCTTCGCCGCTTACCGCGGATAATAATATGCTCTCGGGCGTTGCCAAATTGTCCAAATCATCAATATCTATGACAGCTTGCTGACTTTGTTTTCTAGCAGCTTCAGTTTTTTCTTCAGCCATACGTAAATAGCCACGAATAACATTTTCTAAACTCCCAACGTTCACTGATTGAAACATATTGCGGTATTGAAATAAACCTTCCTTTGCTATGTGTGATTTTTTCAATTCCACACATAAATCCAAATATTTGAACATAATTGGTTCTAATACCGATTCGGACCAACTGTACGTCCATTTTTTATTGCGGAATACCTCTTGGAGTGTGTCTAATGCACGTGCCGGTTTTCCAACTTCAATGAATTCTAAACAAAAAATATCTATATGAGGTATCTCTATAATTTATAGGCTATATAAAATATATTATTTTGATAATTTTTGTTTAGCATCATTTTCTCTTTCAAGATATCCTGTTCTGTTGAAATAAACAAATAATACTTCATTCGCAATTTTATTTTACATAATAAACTTTTGTAAATAAATAAAAATGAATTGAAAAACATCATTATAAGTTATTAGTTGAAGAATATTATGCAAAGTGATTAGTATTGTTGATAACAAAAACAATATAATACTGCAGAATGTTCAAATTTTAATCATTGGTAGCTCAAATAAATTTGGAATATATAAAATAGGGAGAAAATGGTAAGACAAAAAATTAAATAATAAAAATAGCTTTTTTTCTTACGTCAACCAGAAATTTTCTTACAAGTTATTATCATATTTAGACATTTTCCATACATATATAATTTACATCGTGAACAAATTATTGTACGTGTCGAAAAGCCGTTTCATTATAATATAATATCGCCCATTTTGAATGTTAAAATGCCACAATAGTGAACTTACCGTTAGCCCGTTTAAGGGCATTCTCAGGACGCTGCCCGTATCTCGCCATTGTATTAGTTTTCACCTCAATTTAATTCTTTTACACATCAACTATATAAACAAATCAACTATTAAAATTTCTGAATATTACGTATTTTATTGAATATTATTGAGTTTTAAGTAACGTCTGTCACAGGACAACTGGGACAACCGCGTGTACCGGATAGAAGGTGGCACTTTAGCATGGGAAAAAATTAACAAAATGGCTTCCGGTGGATGGTCTAGTCATATTCAATCTATATGAGGTTATTTCACAAACGTTAATAATGATAGTTTAAACAAAATATAATCATAATTCAGTTTCATAAATTTAATATTGATTAATTATTTATTTTTCATTTATTTAAATCATAAGTTTTATACTTCGTAAAAATGATATTTATTATCTACATATGGTCATGATTGATCTATGATGTAACATCGAACACAAACGCCCTTCATAGAATCTGTTCAAATTTTAGATCAAAAGTTAACCTTATAATTTAATTCAAAGTTTCACTTAGATCAATCTAGTGATGCGAAATGATCGACATTTCTTAATATCAGCGAGTCAAAGTAAATTTACTATTAATTGACGTCAAATTCATGTGATAGCGTTTTTTATGTACAATTGACCACAAAATATTTTTCTATCAATAAAAATTCGGTTTTATAACGAGGAATATGCAGATTTATCAATGGTTTTATACATGTATGCTATTATGACCATTGGATTCAAAAGTTGAAATACAGAATATAAAGAGTAGAAATGTCACGGCAAAAAGTAGAACTGTCACACAGTCGGAATATCATATTAGCGACATTTTCAAATGTGTATAAGCAATGTTGTTGTGATGATATTTCCTCTGTGGGTAATTCAGTTTATTTGGGGAGTATATACGTATAAACAAAAAATACACTATTTTTGATGAGATAGGCAGCTCTTAATAATTTCGAATGATCAATGCTCAATGAAAAGCCAAATAAGGAGGCAGGGCGGAACGAATATATATATCATGTATTACATTTTTTTTATATCATATCGGTCGGTGTTTTGTTTGAGAGATCATAAACTGTGTTTTTTGTGCGTGTAGTAAGGGAAGCAAAAATTTTATTGTATTGGAAGCATTTTGTGGGTATAATCGATAGTTAATGAAAATTAAATATTAATTTATTTTGAATTTATTAAATTATTTTATATTGAAAATTTTATGTGTTAAGAATTGACATTAAGCCGGCGACTCTTGAAAATGTCATATGAGACCCGTAAGTTGACTAATAATAATTCCCATTTTTTTTTCATTATCAAGATATACAATAATGAATTAATGATTCAAAAACTATGATTCATAAATAATTGTTAATCTCTAATTATGTGTATGAGTATTTTATTGAATATTTCTATTTTTTCCACCTGAAGGATTTTTTTATCTTTTTTCCACTTCAGAAACTTATGTGTCATTGCCCTCAACTTAACATATGTACAACTTACCAACTTATATATATACGTCACTCTATACCTGAGTTTTTATTCAAAAGTTTCTTCTGTTGAAAAATTCAATTTTTCCAAAATAAATAATATTATAATAAACAAATAATATTTTAATATCTATTTTTTTCATGTTTAGCATTTTAAATGTTAATATAGTGTTTTTTCTTTTTATTTAATTCTCATTGTTTATATTTATTATCATCTCGATAATTCGTAGAGTCATTCATTATTTATGTTTGCAGCATAGCTCGATTTGTTTATTAATCTACCAAATATGATATTACATCTATGATATTGCATCTGTGTTGTTTACAAAAATAGTTAATGTTATAAGTCTCGAAATGATTCAAATAATCACAATTTTTCGGCGCGTTGCCAACTCTAGGAAAATCTAAATATATTTTACTATACTATATTTTTATTTTTATTTTATATCGTTTTATTTTTCAGGATATATTTTTGCTGCATTGCCACGCACCCAACGGGGATCGCCGTTAGTTCTCGGTGAAGATCCAAAGGGAAAAAATTTTTTATATACGAATGGCAATAGTGTCATTATAAGAAACATTGATGTAATAATTTGAATTATATAATAAAACGAAGTATGCGTTTGCTTTTATTATTTGCCTGAAGTTATTCATTATTATTATTTCTACTTTTCAGAATCCAGCAATTGCTGATATTTATACTGAACATTCGTGTCCTGTAAATGTTGCTAAATATTCCCCAAGTGGATTTTACATTGCTTCGGGAGGTAATATGAATGAAAAGAAATTTATATGATAAACTTTTTCTTTCGTTGTTTACATCCAAATTTATAATTGAATACTTGTATTTATTTAATTTAGATCAGTCGGGTAAAGTTCGCATTTGGGACACAGTAAACAAGGAACATATTTTAAAAAATGAATTCCATCCGATTGGTGGACCAATAAAAGATATTGCATGGTCTCCAGATAGCCAAAGAATGGTCGTAGTTGGGGAAGGTCGTGAAAGGTGAATAAAGAAGTCGATTTCTCAAAAACGACTTTTCAAAATTAATTTAATTCATACAAAAATACTAAAATAAATTTATTTTATTTTGTAAAAATTTATTATCTTCAATAATTATCTTTTTGACAAAAATTAAGTGTTGTAAAAAACAAAATATTTTTCATTTATGGATTAATATATATATTCTTGTTATCATATATCTACCAATGATTACATGTTTCTCTAGATAATGGATAGCTCACCAAATTTTATATCATATATTACATAATTGGCAGCTCACCAAACTGACATTTTCGAACCTGATAAAATTTAAAACATTACCTAAAGTTATGAAATGACTTTTCATTAAGATTAGTCCGATTAACAGTTTTCATGAATTAAGTATGGTTATTTTTCATAACACACATATGATACTTATAATTCATGCATTTCTGTATGCATATAAGTATCATTCAGGAATACTTATTTCAAATTCATTGTCTTAAAACTTAAAATGTGTGGAAAGTTAATTGAAAATGCAAAAATCTATGAGCGAAAATAACTTGAACTTTTTTTATATTCATCCCTATTAAAAACATTCTATTGAGTCTTGAGTTTCATCGTCAGAATTCCGTGCAAGATCATAATTGATTTTAACCAGGGATGTCTTATGTAGAATAATAAAAAAATCAGAAATAAAAATTTGTTCAATTATAAATAGTGGATTGGATTCATGACCATTTTCATTTATTTTTCAATAGATTTGGCCATGTTTTTATGGCTGACACCGGTACATCTGTTGGTGAAATATCTGGACAAAGTAAATCCATAAACTCGTGTGACTTCAGACCCAGTAGACCGTTTCGACTTATCACGGGCAGTGAAGATAACACTATTGCTGTATTCGAGGGACCGCCATTTAAATTCAAGTAAGTTATGATGTACTCATGAAATTTCAAATTATTTACATTAAACTAATGTTATTGATAATTATGTAACGTAACTACTGAAATGAGTGTTTCAATCAAATTCTATATCATTTTAGTATTCAAATTAAAATTTTTCATTCTAATAAAATAATTGGAAATAAATATAGCATGTTTCATACATCTTGTTTATAATTCAAGGTTTATATGCATATATCAATATTTATACAAAATTGATCACTTTATTTTTCATGCATCATCTCTTGTTTAATTATTTATTTATTACTCTTTATTTTAGAATGACCAAACAAGAACATTCAAGATTTGTTCAAGCAGTTCGATACTCACCGACAGGAAATCTTTTTGCATCTGCTGGTTTCGATGGTAAAGTTTTCCTTTTTGATGGCACCACATCGGATTTAGTTTCTGAAATCGGCTCGCCAGCCCATCAGGGTGGAGTTTATGGAGTAAAAATCTGTTTCATTAATTTTTTTCTTTAATTTTACATAAACCATTAAGTAAAAAATGAAATTTTCAAATTCGTTAATAAAAAATAATCGAAAATAATTTATAGGTTGTTTGGAAGCCGGATGGCACTCAATTATTAACTGCATCTGGTGACAAAACATGCAAATTGTGGGATGTTGAGACGCGAACATTGATAACTGAATTTAACATGGGATCAACTGTTGATGATCAGCAAGTGAGTTGTCTTTGGCAGGGAGAACATTTATTATCGGTATCATTGAGTGGATTTATCAATTATTTGAATATAAATGATCCGTCAAAGCCACTGCGAATTATAAAGGTAATGCCGAAAAGCAGATAAATACATATAAAAATTCCAGCAATTTAAAATCAGAAAAATATTTATCATTTAAATAGCAAATAAAAAATTTGTTTTTTTGAAATTTTTTTCAGATATTTCAAAAGTCAACACATTTTTTTGAATTTAATTTTAATTGCTTAACATTCGTTGTTTTGCTTCATATTTATATGAATAATATTTGTTCTAAATTTTTTTTTTAAGGGTCATAACAAACCAATTACAGTATTAACATTGAGTCCAAACAGAGAAACAATTTATACTGGCTCGCACGATGGTTATATAACAAATTGGAATGCAAAAACTGGCGAAAATGATCGTGTTAGTGGTCAAGGACATGGGAATCAAATCAATGGAATAAAAGCAGCCAATGATTTACTTTATACAGCTGGCATTGATGACACCATTAGAGCTATTGATATTGCTACAAATACGTACAAAGATTCAATGACAATCAAACTTGATTCACAACCACGTGGTCTCGATATTTACAACAATATCGTCGTCACTGCATCAATTCGTCAAGTAAGAACAAAAAATTATCACATAATTGGCCAATATTTATTATCAGACTAGTCGCGTAAATTTCAACTAAATTTCAGTTACGTTCTAACTGAATACAATCTAAATATTTTGTATAAAAATCCGTCTGATTTTTAGATATTTGAACTAGATAGCATTTATGCATTATATAACCGGGAATTCTATATATAAACATGTTTTATGGACCCGAATCATTTATTTCCTTGTTAAAAAATTATAAAAAATGAAAATTCTAGCCGAATCCACAGAGATTGCATATATTTTATTTATTTATTCAGTAGTCAGTTATAATTTTATTCTGTTTTAACACTCAGATTAATCTTACACAAGACGGAAGAAAAATTTCAAAATTACCAATTGATTATGAACCATCCAGTGTGAGCGTAAACAATGAAAATGGTGACGTAGCTATTGGTTCATCATCAGATAATAAAGTTTATTTATATAATTTATGTGGCAATTCATTGACATTTAAAAGTGAACTTGCACATCTTGGCCCGGTTACCGATGTCGCTTACAGCCCAGATAATAAATATTTGGTTGCATGCGACGCTAATAGGAAAGTTGTACTTTACATAGTACCGGAATATAAGGTAACAATAATACTCATTTTCATTTTATATCTTTAATTTAAAAAATAATAATTCCTTTTCATTTTTGAAAACAATTTTCATCATAGAATAATGAAATTGAAATGTCTTTCATATATACTATAATGAACATTCTTAAATTTAATGAAGAAAAAAAAAAGAAAAAAAAATCATAGGGATCCGAAATTTTAATGTATCAATTTCTAAATCATAGAGAATCGTAATTTTAAATTTTAAATTCTCAACTACTTCAATGACAATCTAATTTGTTTATGTACAATCACAATTGATTTATAGTGATGAATATTGTGTGAATATCAGAAGAGTTGTAAGTTATCACTCTTATAATAATAATTAGACCTAGTATTTCGAATTCGAGTAAAAAACAATTGCTTCATATTTTTTCCTAATATTGTCTACTGAATTATTGATTATTTATAAAAAATAAAACCTAAAAATAACTAATATTGAACAATACTTTATCCAATAAATATCTCAAAATTGGATTATCAGGGAGTAAGTATTAAAACAAATATTTTTGGTACCAATGAAAAGTGTATTTGAAAAATTAATATTTCATTTTGTTTTAATCATATTTCATCACTTTTCTAGCTTGCACACAATAGAGAATGGGGCTTTCACAATGCACGTGTTAATACTGTTGCGTGGAATATGGACTGTACAATGGTTGCTAGCGGCAGTTTGGACACAACAATCATTATATGGAGCGTAACATGTCCTGCAAAACACACGATTATTAAAAGTAAATCAAAATAAAATCCTTTTTTTTCTTACTATGATAACTAAAACTTTTTATCTTTCAATTGGAAATGTTGTATCATTTCAAATAAAAAAATGCTCCAATATTTCAGACGCCCATCCTCAAAGTCAAATAACACGATTAGTGTGGTTGGATGAAGAAAATTTGATTTCTGTTGGTCAAGACTGCAATACCAAAATATGGCGAGTGGAGAAAATTTAAAGAATGAAGAAAGTCAATACAATCTTCAATAACGAGATATTTTTCTTTCCTATTTTGACACACATATGTTGATAGGAAAAGATTTTATTCATCTCCGAAAAGATGTGAAAAAATGATTTTTTATAATTAACTTTACAGTACATTTTTGCATTTTCATTTATTCAATATGTTCCAATCATATACACATCTAAACAAAAATAATGTATATTATTTTCAAATATGATTTACACAATATACAATTTGATGCTTCATAAAACTGTCTTTTTCATTGAATCAAAATATTTTTCAGTTTTTTCGATTCAATTATTATATACAATATTATTATAAAACTAATTGTTCGCAAACTGATTTATTATATATATAATTTATCGAGTTTTTTTGACAAATAATTCCGACAGATTTTTAATTTATTGTGTCGCTAACTTGATCATTATATATAAAATTAGCAACAATAATAAAATCTTAAGAGCGAGAATTTGAACTTTGAGGAAATTTAGTTTTTTCAAAAAATCTAATTTTGTCTTACGCTCTCTTTCTTATTCTCTATTCGTTTTGTCTTTATGCACGTACATACAATCATAGCAGATAAAATAAATTAGGAATTCCACTAAAACTCAATACACTCATTTTAATTATCTAAAATTCAAAAAATCAAACTAAAAAAAAACAAAAGTATCAATTTAACTATAGCGATGTAGAACATATTTACATCACATTTATTATCAGGATTGATTATGTTTGTATTTCATGTCTTTTGTATATTATCCGCATGGTCTATACATAAATATACTATATATCTTAATAACACAAAAACAATAATAATTATTATTATAAACAATTAATTGAGGAAAAAACTTTAAGTGGGACTAGATAAAACAAGTCACAAGCAGTCATGTCTCAGGTCACCTCGAAATATTTACAATTTGATTTTTTGTTGAAGAGACAATATAAGAAAATGTATCATTCAAACAATAATTGCCATTTGTAATGTCACTTTAATTATTTTCTTATTCGTTTATTTATTTACTCAGTTTCATATCAAGTATATCATGCTTTTTTTTCAAATATTATGAAGAAAGCACAATGGCGCAAACAAGATTTGACTGCATCGTAAAAAAAAAGCATAATTATTGAAAATTTCATTTCTATTTTTCTATTTTAGGACTAAATTTCAAGAATTTAAAATAAATTAAAATATAAATAATTGAGATTTTTACACAATATTCATCCATAGAACAATAAACTCAACAGTCCTACAAAATTTCATTTTGTCAACATTAACTATCGCAAAAAAATAATGCTTTCATAACTGAAAACTTAAATAATTGACGTAGAGTGATAATATCCACACACAAATTCCGTATGGTTAAGGCTTTGTTAAACTATAACGTGGTCGTTTTTGTGGTGATGTAACTGGATGACGATAAGACACATGTTTTCTCAATGCATCGCGCGATCTTGAAACATGTGAACACGCTGAACAACTATATGAGCTATTACTATGTGTTTCCATATGCACTCGCAAATTATACTGGTTGCTCAATTGTTTGCCGCAAATCAGACATGTAACACTTGTCTTGTTGCATGTCGAGTTGTTGCCACTTTTTCCAGTTATATTAGAATTTAAAAGATAGAAATTGGTATCTATCATTGTCGACATTTTACCATCAAAATTGCCATCCAAAGTAAAAGTTTGTTGTTCGTCAACAAGCGTTACATCATCAATAATACAATTATTATCAGTAATTATATTTTTGTCAGTTTGTTTATTTAATTGGGGTGTTACTGAATTCGTTTGTTTTTTCTCACGTTTCGCCAATTTTGCATTTATTGAATAGTACGGTTTTGTTTTAACGCCGCATGGGATTTCTTCTGCTTCATCAATCAACGGTGCATCATCTACTATTTCGTTTTTAGTTGATATAGCCTCATGAAACCCGGTTTTATTCATCATTGTACCTGCCGCTCCTGCTATTGATTTTGAGTCAGGAATTTTCTCCTCTTTTATCGTCATTGATTCTTCATTAAATACATCCATTTCCCCACAAGTTCGACTTTGGTGAATGAATGGTAATCTGTTATCGTGGTGAGTTATTGACGTTGATGCGGTTGCTGCTGTTGTTTTCTGAAAAGAAAAATTTTCGACGATCCATATTAAACAAAATAAAAGTGAATTATAAAACAATTTTTATTTAGGTTTTTCATAATTTTTGAAATATTTAAAATGAATGAACTGCGCAATTTTAGTGCGCTTTCGTATCGTTGATTTAACAGTAATGATTTATTTTATTCATTCGTCTGCATTAATTTATGTTCTAAATATATATATATCATTATCGAAACTAATGTTAAACAAAAAGCAAATTATAAGTATTTATTACTTTTTTTTTATTTTAGAAATCAAGAATAAAAATTTGGTCATTTAGGCACATCATTATTTGTTTATTTCGAAACATTTTTTTTTCAAATTTTTTTTCTGTTCTCAAAGTCGTGAAAAATTCATTCATAAACTAGACCAAAATGATAACTCGAGAGAAAAAATTTTTAAATCATGATATTGAGTAATTTATTCAACTGTGCTTAAAAAAAATGCATTGTTATTAAAATGATTACTATTATTCTTATTATTTTATAGGGAACACACATACACATTCTCGTCAAAAGTACGGTAACAGAACAAAAAAAATTTTTTTAATGGTAAAATACATATATGGTTAAGAAAAATTAAAATAAAAAAATTATTTCATGTTCTATTTTCTATCTTTATATTTTGAATATACCTGGTAGTATCTCATTTTATGGGGTAAGGTTCCACGGGAAAGAGATGCATCCACTTGCATTTAGTTGGCAACGCACACACAACGATTCTTGATCTCGTGGATATCGTTTATTTAATGTTTTTTATTTACTTGCATATTTATATATACACGTATATATCTATCTGTATTGTTGTTTTTTGTTCCATACATGTACATATATATTCATTATCGTTCCTGCATCAACGTCAACGTGTTTTTCTATTATTCTTTGTATCATTTTTTGACATTTGTTTATTTTTACTTCTAATTTGTTCATTTAGTTTTATTTATTTATTTTTTCGTATTCACCCGATGTTGTATAACTATAATCCATCAGTGATGTAACATCTCATTGAGGAACGACAGTGAATGTGTGTTTAAGTGACCTGAACAGAACAACACGATAATAGTAGGAAAATTAAAAAAAATAGAATGAATTTCTTTCAGACAGAAAAAAGAGGATTTACTACTTGTTTTTCATATAATTGGGGAAAATGTAAATTGCTTTTAGAAATATATAGCAAAACAAAAAAAAAATAAAGTGAAGGAAGATTAAATTTATTGAGAAGCTTTCAAATTGTTACGATAATTTTTTCATATCAAGGACGGGAATAAAATTTCTTTCTATTATATATTTGTGCCCTAATTATATCAATTAACAAACTTCATTAAAAACAAATATATTATTAATAAAAAATTGGCTAATAATTCTATTTTGCGACTTCATTCAACGATATTTTATTACGAATTTGTAAATTAGTTCAAATGAATGAGAAAATACTTGTGCAGCATTTGGTGGAATATTTTTCGCAAAAAATAATTGAAATGAATAAAAGTTGTATTTATACAAGTTGAAATAAGCGATTAAAAGTATAATGTCCAAAAATATATATTTATATACATATATATACATATATATAATAGGACAAAACTTACCCCAGCAATATCAGCTAAACCGCGAATATGTAATGTATCAGCCATTGCCAATAATGCTGGTAATTGTTCTTGATAAATATTTACTTCACCATTGTACATAAATGTTACAAGTGCGCACAAATTCGCATATTCCATTCCAGGTAGCACAATTACTGGGTGTTGTAATGCACTCAAATCCTACAAAATCGAAAATATATAATTTACAATTAGCTTAAAAAATTAAGATAAAACACATAAAATACTAAAAACCTTCCTAATAAATCCAGGGTATTTCATCATTCTTATTTAAGCATTTTTCGAAAAATTTTCAAAAGCTTATGAATTAATTCAAAAGAATTCTACGCCATACGAAAAATTTAATAATATATTTTCATTTTATATATAATTTTTAGTTTAATATTTAGTTTTTACCATTCATAGTATAGGCTCTATTAATAACACTTTGGTGTTAAAATGAGCTTAATAAAATAAGATTAATAAATATTACGTATTTTAGAAATATATTATTTTTTATGATAAATAAAAATCAATGACCTAACATCAAAAAATTACGTGAATCCTATTTTTCACATCATACCTACTGTGCATATGTACAACATTTTGTGAAATAAAAAATAAAATAGATATTATTTTATTCAAATAAATATTTTCTTTCAGTTTGAGAATATATTAATTTGTTATCGAAGATTCTTCGACCGATGTCTCAACAATCATTGGGCACTCATCAAATCAAATTCATTTTTCAATTGTAGTGTGATGAATAAATAATTATAATTTTTTTGCTCAATATTTCTAGAAGATAAGAAAATCAAACAAATATTACACAAGTATACCTTGAACAATTCTTTGAAGTAAAAACTGCAAGCTGATAATATAATTCTATGCGCTCGTATGTGCCTACCACCAGCGCTGAGCGTAACGTCTGTCAAATATCCGCCATCCAACAACTTTGGTAATGCACTAAGCAGAGTATTTTGAAAATTGTGCCATCTTAAGCAAAATTGTTGGCCCTCCATTCTTATTATTATAGATTTATTTAATTTATCCTCTGCCTTTTTACTCTTCACCTAAGTACAGATAAACAAACAACAAATACATTATATATTACTATTTTTATTATTTTTTTTTAATATAATTAATGGCGCATATACAAAGTAAGATAGGAATATATATTTAAAAAATGTACACAGAATATAAATGTAGTATCAAAATAAATTATGTTTCCGTCAATTTGAGTTTCTAAAATAAAATAATGATTGCTTTCGAAGTATCCCTACATCGTATATATGTATATATGTATGTATGTATGTATGTATGTATGTATGTATAAATGAATATATAAACAAATACATACTTTTATCTATTTTACGAAAATACTTTTCAAGTGAATGTAAATCACTCTTTAATGACAACGATAATTTGTCACACATAATATTTTCTACAAGAACTACACAAACATATAGATCTGAATTTATTTTCTATAATATTACTATGGAATTAATACCGAGAGAAAAAATTCATGGTATTTTAAATATTTTCCAATATATTGAAAATCTCTAAATTTGATAATCAGTTTATCTTCGAGATATCAGAATTATCTAAAAAATTGATAGTGTCCCATTGGTCAATACTTTAAATATTTCTTTACGGAATTCGCAACGTTAATCTTTTTTTTTAATATTGAACTTAAATCATAGCATAATTGACTTTAAAGATTAACTTCGATCGAAATGGATATGTTTGCGCAGTGTCTTTGTCATTAGATTATAATATAATACATAATATATTTACGGGGAGAAAAAACTAAGAAAATAGCCACGAAAAGTCGTCTGAAAATTGCTAAAAATAAATAACTAAGCAAAAAGAAAAAACATTCAAATAATTTGACAAAATAGAAAAAAAAATTGTGCGAAGATGATACAAAAAAATGCCAATAAATTACCAAAAAAACCATTATGACTCAAACATTATTTATTTAAATAACTTTTTTTGCCTTCTTTTGACGATGAATATAGGTTAGGTTATAAGCACACGGCCTTCGGATCAACACAAGTACATTTATTATTATTAATATGTACATAAAAGAAACACGGGTTTAAGAAACGTAATAAATAAACAAAAATCTACAAGTAAAGAAAATAAAAAAAAAAAGTGAAATCACCCGTTTTATCGTAAGTTCAACATGAAAGGTACACGAGAAATATATTATACATTTCAATACACATTAATTACAAGAATGGATGATTCGTCGTTGTGAAACTTACTCGTCACACATTTAAAACCGTTTAGTTTAAAGTAGTCACACAATCCTATTTATTTAATCAGCCTGTGTAGGTTCCAGCCAAATCTATTATTGTCCCTCAGGTATGGGCTGGAGACGAAGCGCGAAATAGTAAGAGGCATTTGGGTACACTAAAAAGCACGACATACATATACACTCATTTGCATGCAAAGACAAATAGTTTGTTAAAATGTTAGTAGAAAGTGATGCATACGCGGTCACCGAGCAATTAAGAAAAATCGATCAGAATATATTGAATATTGAATATTATAAAGATAATAATTTATTTAAGTCTTAATCTAACATTATTTTTTTCACACTGTTATATATCCATAATTAAATATTATATATATATAACTATTTAATATTACGTGTGGACTATATACACGAATTTACCATTTTCACTGATATTTTTAGTGCAAATCGCATGTGAAATTTTTTTTTTTTCATTTTATTAGATTTTATTTATATTCACCTAACTGATATATGTACGATGATGATGGCCGTGGTAATAATTAACAACAATAATTATGATGATAGTTTATTATTATAGACTCGTCACTAGTGATGCGATGGAGCATCCGTGACGCATGCGCACTAATAATATTTCCCTTTCCATGCTCGAATGCATAGCTGTAGCCATATGATTTGCTGTGAGGGCCCCGCGACATATTGGCGCTAAAATTGTTTTTGTTATGGCAGACAATATTGGCATTGAAGGTTTAAAAAGTACTGAACGTGCTGGAATACTGACAAAAGTTATTCAACACATGAATTATTCATTCAGAGAGCTATTTGATGATGCAATTAATGTAGAAGTAATAAATTCAGGAGTTGAAATTATATGTCTTGCTAATTTCGTGTCGATTCTCTTAGAGAAATTTGCAGATAAATGAAAAAGTGCTTTATTATAGTATATTGTGCAACGGAGGAAGTGTTTTTTGACGAGTGTGAAATTTGTCGGCCCGAGCGAAGCGGGGGCGGCAATAACACGAGACAAAAAACATCCGTTGCCTCCCGAAGTGCACATCATATTTTTCTTAATAAGTAAAATGGTAACTTTCCAAGTATCACTTATGGTGATAATATAGCACATTTTTTTGCTGACAGAATAATTGAAGTTGTATCTTCTCTCCTGTTTAAACATAACACGGGAAAAACGAATGATCAAATATAAGAAATTCACGTTTTCTGATTGGCCAATTTCCTAACCTCCCTGTGATTATTCTTAATGTCCGTTCTACCTTAATTCCGTAGTTGAATATCCGCACATTATTATTAATTGAGAATTTATCAATTTTTCGTCTTCAAAATATAAACAAAATACTCTAAAATATATATGAACATACCATATTCAATGAATAAATGAGAAAAAATTGTTTTTTGCAGAAAAGACGAGTTGGAAATTCTTTCATGTACGGACCAAAAATGCAAGTGGAAGATTGTGCAGAGTGATGCTCTAAAACAATATGAACCAGCTCCCATAATAGATCATCTATGTTTTTTAAAATCTAAAAGAAAAATTTTTACTGATTCAAGCACAAATCATTCAGAAACCGATGAACGTGGGATATCAATAAATGAAGAATCACATTCTTTGAGAAAATATAACCAACGCAATCATCTTAGATATTTATTTAAAAATATTACGACGGAGGAACAGGAGCAAATACATATGAACATGGAGGAAGAACTTGTGGAAGCAGCTATGATAAGGCACAAGTAAGATCGAAAGTGTATAAATATTTGTATTATGATAAAATAATTGGTCCATGTTAATATTTAATAGAATGTATTCTTTTCTTATAGATTAGGGTGGCATGAAGCAATATTCTTTAATAACAATTATTTAGTCATCAGTGATGATGATAAAATAATTGCAAGTGCAATTTTTATTAACCAAAGAAGCGAATTGATAGAGGAAATTAAAAGTATGAAAGTTAATTATTTAAGTAAGT
>JAQQBR010001835.1:4604150-4623632 GCA_030347285.1 Microctonus hyperodae
CAAGTTGATTTACCAGTGAAATTTCATTGTTTTTTCTCGAATAAATGTGGTGTACACGTCCTATGACTCCCATGGAAGGATGATGAACGTATAAAGCGGATAAATGCACTAAAAAATTATGTGTAAGTAAGAAATTATAATTATTAACAGTAGTGGCATTTTAATTTAAATACTACAAAATCAGACCAAGTAGTATTTTATTTGAATAAAAAGCTACAAATAATAATTATAATTTCTTACTCACACATTATTTACTGCATTTATCCACTTATACGTTCATCATCCTTTCATGAGGCATCACATTTACTCGAGGGAAAACAATGATATTTCACTGGTAAATCAACTTGTCACTTATGACGTGATTTTTTCATGCATACTTTGATACAACAAGATTGTACTGATGGAGATATTTCGATAAATTTTTCAATATTTATTTAAATAACAAAATAAATAACTAAATTTAAAACAACGTGTTGCTTTACTTTTTTGCCCGATTATTGTACATTTCTGTTACCAGATGGCGTGACAGTCTACATGCACGGTCCCTATATAGGCTATAGTTCGCACATTTTTCAGGACGTAACATTAACACACCAACGAGAGCTCTAAATTCTACAGTCGAAACTCTAAAGAGCCTTTCGAAAAGGTTATTTATTCTATAATAAATATTATTCGATCTCTTCGTGTGTGACAAATTAACGGTAATATATAAAATAAGATTCTGTTAAATAAGTCAATTATTTATAATATTGTATTTTACAATATCTGAAGTGATCTTAAAAAGTAATTCATAATAAATTATTACATAATGCATTGTGTTAAATTTGAAAGTTAATCTGCCAAACTGATTCAATGTCAAAAAAAAAAATGAAATAATGGATTATATTGTATTTTGTAGTTCCATCATGACGGCAACATTAACACCGTTTTTCAGAAATATTTGGACGGATATTTTTGGGTCAATGGCAAATTTTCAAGAGCATCCTGAATGCGCTAATCGTGAGCTTCAAGTTGTTGATTGTTTGGAGGCATACGGAGTGATTGGAGGCAAAACTAAATGCCGAGTATTGTTAGATGATTTTCGAGAATGTGTTATGAGAAGCAAACAATTTTATCGTGTCAAAATAATGTTTGATGAACGTACACGACAAATAAAGGCGGGTGAGCGCGATGACGATGGATATGCACCCCCACCTAAAATGGATTCATATTAAATTAATTAATATACTGATAGCAATCATTAATAATGTAACACATAAAACGGAAGAACGTGACACATCTAAATAAGTATAAAGTTATTGATAGATTCATCATACAGTAAATGTATTTAATATAAAAAAATATAGGAAATCAATATATATGAGTTGTAATCATATTTATTATTATGTTCATCAGCATTATTCATGGAGAAGTTTTCGGCATGTTGAAATAGACAAATTTTTTCATGACAGTTCTGGATGTCTAAATGAACCACTAACAAGCCCTTATGGTGAGTTATAAAAATTTGAAAAATTTTCAGTGGTTGAGTAATCCGCTGCAATTAACTGTTGAAAATGTCAAATCTCGAAACCTCTATAATGAATAGAATTTCATGAAACTACTTTTACTGAATTTATATTCGTCAGAATCTCAATATTTTATTTAGAAAAATATTACTTAAAATTATTTGATTATCAAAACAAATAATTTTCAATTAGAAAATAAAAGTTTCACATAATAAAGTTAAAAGTTTTGCTATTCCTTTTTTAATTAGCTATGCCACCAC
The DNA here is from genome assembly GCA_030347285.1 of Microctonus hyperodae. Classification (NCBI taxonomy): domain Eukaryota; kingdom Metazoa; phylum Arthropoda; class Insecta; order Hymenoptera; family Braconidae; genus Microctonus; species Microctonus hyperodae. Next base: position 4,605,916 of record JAQQBR010001835.1, read on the forward strand.
AAAATTTGAATCTATAGTTTGTTTATATTAAAGCATGGAAAAAATAAACAAAGATTGTGTGTTGATTTTAGTGGGAGTTTTGTAGTAAATTTATTAAAAATAGTACACATTTATAAATATAGTAATTCAGGAATATTATTTCATGTAAAAGTATTTTCTATTGTCGAACAAATTGAATAAGTCATGTGCATATCATTATATACAATAATCAAGAATAATTCTGTGATAAAATATAAGTTAATTTTCGAAATAACTATTATTATCATTTCACCAAAAATATACTCATATAGGTTTATTTAAAATTTAATAATAAGGCAGAAATAGAGTGAAGCAATACACCGAGAAAAATTTCAGTCGCCGAAACATGATAACTATAATTTGTTCGAAGCGTTTTATACTCTCGATTCTTATGCAATCAGTCTTTGGAGTTTAAAAAAATATTTTAAAAACGACACTGTATGAAGCATTTTAGATTTTCCAAGTTACTTAATGAAGAAACCTTCGGTGTCGTAACTTTATTTAGAAAGTATCGTTGTTGAAAATGAAAATCTATCAGAAGAACACGTAGTAATTACGAATGATGAGGTCTCCAAGGACCCTCCCGTAAAAAAGAGAACTTATACTGTTGATTTTAGAAAATGTTTTTCCTCACCGAAAGACAATTGGTACCGGTTTATAATGCATACAGTGCTAATATAAAAAACATGGAAAAACAAAAATGTTACAACATAGAAATAGACGTATTGAGAGGAATTTTCCAATTTGGTAACAATTAGATTTAATAATAATGTCATGAGACAGCAAATAAGAAAAGAGTTGTGGCAATAATTTTTTAAGTTTAATTTACAGTATTCTAGTTGGCACAACTCTTTTTTCATAGTTAAATTGATAAGTCATATCATCTTATGACTCTAATAGTAAATTTCACTAGAAAATTTCTTTCAGTATGATTTTTTTAAAAAATATTCAACTTAAACACTTTATTAAAACGTTCAAAACATGAGCAAAAGGTCGATGATTGAATACAATATGTTTTAAAATTTATAGAGTGTGATATGACGTCTGCATTTTACTAGAACAAAAATAAATTCAAGTTGATTAAAAATTGCAGAGATTGCAAGAAGCTGCTGAATGTTTATAAATTCAATCACCAATCTATAAATATTTTTGAGTTTGGTATTTCATGTATTTTGGCATTGCATGGTGCTCTCCAAACCATAAAAAATCATAATCATCTTTGATAACACATGCTTCATGGTGCTATGAAAATATGTGGATTCACAGTTAGGATTAGAACAAAGGATTTCACCAATGAAAATGATAATGGAAAGTTAGGAGTGAGTTGTTACAGTCAATTACGATGACTCAACCATCATTTCCCGAAAATTCTCACAAGAAAATCTTGTTCGTGTAAGATCGGAGTAAATCAACTTATAGATACGGCAAAAGTGGTTTGTATTGTTTTTTAACTTGTTCATCATAAAAAGGCTGGCTGAATGCAGTATCAGAGATATCAATGAAAGAAATAGAAAATGACGTCGATGAATAATAGTATATTACGTGCCAAGGGCAGTAAAGTAAGAAAAGGTTCAGATCACATGTTATTGTCGGCCGAAGCGACAAATAATACTATTTTTCGGCCCGACGAAGGCGGAAAACGGGAACTTCGTTTAGCACACCGGGCCGAAAGTTGCCGTTACCCACCCGGAGAGCGGAAAAGATATTATTTATAGAAATTGTTTATGTATAATTTTTTTAAAAACGAACCTCACTTTGTTCGAAAAATTTTTAGATTATTTTGAGAAAAGTATGTATCCATTGTGTTTATTTTGTGAGTTATTGAGAGATAAAAAATGAGAGCAATTTAATGAAAAAGACACGGAAATTTATCTGCTAATTAAAAATTATTTTTTCAAATAATTATTAGTATTTTTGAAATGTAAAATATTAAAGTTTTTATAAATAGAAATTCGATGAAACGGAGATGACTCTTCATGGACAAATTCCAAGGTCAAAACGTAATTGAGCTATTCGAAATGCAGCAATGCTTGATGCAGATTTATTTTTTCGCAATTTAATTGATAACGATTTTCCTGAAAGACAAGTAATTTTTGGTAATAAGGTTTCGCATTTTATTTACAAATAGAATTTCTCGTTTGCTTTTTATCTTCTAAGCTAAATAGTGGAAAATTAAAAGAGCATGGGGATGCATTATTCAGAAATTCAGAGAAAAAACCTGATTTCTTTACAATTGTTTAAAATAGAATTTCCCTTGAAAATTCTTTTCATGAAGTAAACACCCATATTTCGTTATTTGAGCACTTTCGTAAATTTTTTCATTATTTTTCTTTTTCAATCAGTTGTAACATGACAGAATGAAGTTTAGATGATGTACATAAACACCATGCAATATGTCATGTCTGCTGAAGGTGTGTACAACCATAGAAATTCCCATTGATGTACGAAAAAATAATCATTAAAATTTATGTTGCTATTGATTGGCCATACATATAGTGTCACAAAAAAAAATTAAATTAAACCATGGCTTTGTTGTTTAATATTTTTTTTTTCATTTTCGCACTTTTTCCTTGTTATATTGACATATATTTGTTAATGTAATACTATTTTTATGGTAATACTAAAATGGTATATCTCTCATCATATGAAATCAATATGATATATTTATTAATAGTTTGAGACACTGGTATTATTTTCTCATTCCATATATTGGATGATTCCTTACTTATTTGCGGTCATGAAAATTAATTTTAAGGCCCCCTAATATGAATACAATTCCATGACGTGATTAATTTGCAATTATAATATTCTCTTACCACTAGTTTGTAAATAACATGATTTAACATTTGATTTAAAAAAATAAAATGACTGAATCATAAAATTCAGAAACATTAACGTTGCGTGTTTATTATATATGTATGTATGTGTATATCTGTATAAATTACGTGTATTGAATATGATACAACAATTCATGATGAATATTTGAATTGTGCACGAATAGGCGTGCTGTTTTTTTCACTTTTTTTTTTATGTAAATTTATATGGAATGAATTTCTAGCATTCAGAAAATGTCAATTCATTAAGAAAAAAGTCATTAATAATAATACATTGTAGAGCTAATAGCTATTAATTTTACAATCTTATAAATTTATATTCATCGATAAAATATCGAGACAAATTCAAGGCACATTTTCGCCGATCATTTTTCTCTTTTTTTTAATTCAATATGTATAAATATGTACACATATACATAAATTTGATATGAAAAATGTAAAATCGTTCATATTGATGTTACAGAGTGTTCGACGTATGTATATATACGCACATATTTACATAATTTCATTTTCATATGCCCACATTTTCAGATTTCCATTCACATTAATTAAATGAATTGATTTCAATTATTTTCCTGTATGCTGCTCAGAAATTATTAATACATAATTGTGTATAATTCATTTAAGTATAAGTACATGATTATTGTTCGACAAATTAATTTAAGTACATATCCGAAGTATATAAAAAAGCTAATTTTCACTCACAAAACCTTACAATCGCTGCCGTTTTTTAATACTTAAAATTGGACTTGCGTAACAAAAAATTAGGGAACTCCAAATTATTCTAGAAGTGTGAATTTCGATTATAATTATTCTTAAAGAAGCTACGACAGAAATGAACATAATAACTAAATTCTCATTTTGAGATAGGCTGTTTGTTACAAATATCATTAAATAATATTTTTTTGAATATTTTTCTCATCGACATTTTTTTTTGTAAAATTTTGAAACTCTTTGCGTAGATAATGCTGCACATTCTTTTGAATCACAATCAATGGAAAGATAGTTATCAAATTTACATATTTATAAAATATTAACAGCTCAAAAACTATTGTTTGATTGGAAAAGTAATTAACATTTTCATTGTAGATCAGTCTCACAAAAAAATGCCGAATAATGAAAAAAAATAATTATTCCAATACTATCATTTCTATCAAATTTCTCATTTGAAACTGTAACATAATCAAGATATTGCAACGTTGTCGTTGGATCTTTAAAATAATATCACAAATTTCACAGCGTCAATGTAAACACGACATTTAAGGATCATTGAATCTCCGATAGGTTGGAATTATTGAACGTGTTTCCAATTCGCAAGTAATTCTGCCAACATCATTTTTTCTTCTCCAATTATTGCTATCATTTATAACTTATTCTCCAACTGTACCCATGCTGTACTCAAGTTTATTCAATATTTGGAATGTATTGAATACCCTATGCCACATACGAAGGCACATGAAAGGCATTTCCAAAATCATTTTATTTAATAATTTTTTGTCATTTTTTTTCACTGGACGAGAAAAGTTTTCATATATACCTGTTCCAATCGTTTTTTTATTGCCACTTTTTTCATCGCAATTTCAAAGATGTAGAACACCGGATTGATCATGATTAAAATGACTATGCGGTTGATGATGATTGTTATGTGAATGATGATTATGGTGTGAATGATGATGAAGATGGTGATGAGGGTGTTGCTGACTGTGATGATGTGATGATGTCGATGAAACCTCATCATGCAATGCAACACCAGTTAAATCAACGATTTCATCGGGTTCCTCATCGCTGGCGCTACCAGTTGCCACACTTTGGGTTGATTGATGACTACCTGATGACAATTGACTGTTTCTTGAAAATGATCCGCGCCTTGGTGCTGCCATTGCTGCTCGTTGATTCGCTGGTTTAACGGTAATTATTAAATTTGACGAATTGGCAATCATCATATCTGTTACCTATAATAAAATGGGAGAACAAAAATATTTCATGTAGCTAAGAAAACATTCTGAAAAATCGAATTAAAATACAAGAAAAAATAAAAAATAAACAGAAATTCAACTGTCGACGCAAAAAAATATGAGATTTATGCATTAAATTGATTTGAAATTTACAAAATTTTTGATATGAATTAACTATCCAAGTTTTTAATAAAAAAATTTTAATTTACATTTTAATCACAAGAACTATATGACGTAAATTTATCAGTAAGATGATTTGACTCATCCAATTACAATAATACTTATTCTATTATTAGTAAAATCAATAAATTGTTTTTTTTTCTTCACCTGATCCAAAGTTTTCCCAGCAACTTCGATGCCATTGACTTCCAATACTTCATCATTAACCCCTAATAATCCTGTGCTCTCTGCCAAGCCCCCAGGTACAAGACGACTAATAAAAACACCAGGAACTTTTTCAATCCCACCACCAGCTGACGGTGGTAACACACGAAAACTTTCACCATCTTTTATATAAAATCCAAGTGGTTTATCGGAACCATGTTTTAACAACCTAACACGCCTACATGTCTCGGGTAATATATCAACATCAATAATCGCTGAAACCTAATTAACAAAGATTAATATTACTAGAAAATCAATATAAATAAAAGGAACGAAGAATTACATGCGAAAATATATATATTTCTCATAATAATTTCTTGATACCTGTCTAAAATCATGTGGATTGGAAATAGCAAGAGGTTTTGGTTTACCAGGTGTGCCACCCAATATGCTTGATATCAAATTTTTTGGTTTCAAAGTACTATAACCATTGATATCTGCCAAACTATCGCCATTACGTGTTATGAATACTCGCAATAATGGTTTAGCTGCTAATAATGCACGTGCTAAATTGTTGTCATTATTTATTGGTAATGAATCACCATCAGTTGGATCCGTATACCATATGAGAAAATTTAAATCCTGTCCCAATTCATGTTTTTTTAATAAAAGTTTACGAAAATCATCATAGCGAATTTGTTCATTTCTATTCACTGAAAATCTCACGATGTCAGCGTCAAACTGTTGAAAAAAAGAATTATAAAAATAATAAAAATGACATTAAATTTATCTTCAAATGGAAAACTAAAAGCTATGTTAACATATAATACTTTCATAAAACAACTGACTCACTTTTGTTTTAACAGCTACAACATTGCTATCAACGTGATGATGAAGTTTACTTTTAGACATAATGATAATTAATGACAATGATTGGAGTTAACAAAAATCGTCGTTGTTGGTATTGTATCACTGTGATTCACTTTCTATAGATTGACACATACACAAGTATGATGTATGCTACTGTGATTATGTATGGTATATTTATAATTCGTAGTTTAATCATTCGAGAAAGCCAACTACAATATACATTATCTATATATAGTAACCAAACTACTCAATAATTTTATCCACTTTATAATGAGCTATTAATAATTGGGAAAACCAAATGAAATAAAAAAAATAATTAAAAAACATTAGTTAATGTATGTTTGCACGCGCACTTCTCTTCGTTGTTAAAATTCCCATTCCAATCGTTCCTGAAGTTTAGTTCACCTGTTTTCTTTGATGCCACATAATACATATACATACATATATTTTTTATATCGAATAATTCTCGGTTGAAAAAGTATGATAAATAAATTTAAGAGTTTGATAGTTCCCTTTTTTTTAATAATTCAATTTTTACATTGTGGAAAAGTTTTTGGTCAAGTTATATTCTCTGAAGGCTATAAGTGGTTCAGCACGTTCAACAATTGACATTTTTTATATAATATTACAGTCAGACCTCTTTAATATTCCCTTCCCGAAAGATTCCTATTTCCCCTCCAAAACAACGAGGTTGATTCCCCACTCTGTATGTCATCCAGTCTCTGTTTCATTTTCTCTTTCAATTCTTTTTGTCTTTCTCATGCAGATAGTCTAGTGGTGGGAGACGAAATTTTGTGCTAAGTTTCTCGACGGATTCCTTTTATCGGAGGAGCCCATTGGGGAGGAAGAATGGGGAGTCTGACTGTACATATTGTATAAGTATTGCTTGCGAAGGTTAGCGCCGTCGTGGTCGTTGCCAGAACTCTTAAATCGACAAGTCCGTCGCCATAGATTAGCGTAAACCTTGTCAAAAGCTTATGATTGAAAAAATTTTCATTGAGCCTGTTGATAATTGAGATATTTTACTTGTTATTAATATAAATCAATTTGATAATAGTTGATATTATTTTATTATAATAATTCAATCGAGATAATTTCATTTTTTATCAACTGAGATAATCTTATGCATCATTTTTACAAATTGCTTCGTGATCGGTGATATGCCTGGTAATGGATCGGTATAATTTGTAGTGGAAAAAATTACGCGTATATAATTTCTGGATTTTATTCATTATTCATAATCATTAAAATGTGATAGTTCACAACTAATATCAATGAAATGTGTTATTAGATAAATTATTTTGTTAAATAACATTTGATTTCAAAATTATCATAAAATGGCATCAGCGGAACCTTTTGCGAATGATGAAATTGTGGAACCAGGTATTGAGCCTGGTGCATCTACAGAGACAATGCTTGTGACAACTGATAATATTGATGATTATGAGTCAAATATGAGCAGTAGTTTGGACGACAGTCGAATAAAGAATGTAGACAATGATACACCAATTGTACAAGTCATTTCGCAAACAGGAATTCGTCCAGAACATTTAAATGAATCCGTTGCTCTCGATACAGATGCTGATCAGGTGCGAAAAATAATATTTACTTTTCGTTTTCTAACCAGGTAGTTGCATTCATGAATATGGAGACTGAACTTCTTGTAAATTAATGATAAAATGTCGGTATTTATAACAATTGTTTCTCTTATTTTTATACTCAATTTGAAAAATTAGATATTTGACAAAAAATTAACGGAAATTTTTAGTACTTGTCGAACAAAGTTAATTCGTTCAGTAAAAATTCAATGTTTACAGAAATTAATTTTTTATCATATAAAATAAAACATAATCAATCTATTTAACACGTAGGAATATTGGAACACTATCAAATTAGTAGCTTGAAATATTTTCGTTCATGTTTCATCTTCATAAATCATCATAAAATAGTTTGTACCTGGTATCTTTACTTGTGTATAATTCAATCATTTTTTTTATTAGATCTCTAGCATGAAATTCGAAATTGGAAATCTATGTATCAAATATTTCGTAACTACACATTTGTATATTGATAATTTTTATGTAAATTTAGTTTATCATTCAATTTTTCAGAAGGATATCGTTGATCAAATGGCACAATGCAATATTGATGTTGATCCATTACGTTGTAAGCTTTGGCTTGCTCAAAAGAAACATATATTTGTGTTGAGTCAAGCTGGAAAACCTGTTTACTCACGTCACAGTCCTGAAGATAAACTTGTTACAATAATGGGTGTAATGCAAGCATTAGTTTCATTTGTTCAAGCAGGAAATGATACCATACGCTCTGTACATGCTGGTGACACAAATTTTGTTTTTTCATTAAAAGGTCCACTGATATTAGTAGCAGTGTCAAAAACTTTACAAAGTGTGTCACAATTACTTAACCAACTCTCGTATGTATAAATAATCAGGATAATATATAAAACTAGTCCTCTGAATTAAAGAGACATCCACATGGAATTTTTTATAAATATAAATTTTGGGTTTACATTACAGATATGTGTATAATCAAATTTTGTTTGTTTTAACACAATCAACTTTAACTCGAGTATATGAGCAACGGCGTAATTTCGATTTAAGGAGATTATTAAGTGGTAGTGAACGTTTGATCGATCATTTATTAAATTTTATGGATAGAGAACCAGCATTTTTTCTTGGTGCTGTCAAATGTTTGCCTTTATTGCCATCGATGAGAGATTTAATAACACAAACAATAATACAAACTTGTGGTAAAATTAAGGTACTTAAAAAAAGAAAAATGATATATATGTATTGGAAAAGATATTTTGTTCAATTTTATATTATGGTTTTTTTTCCGGACAGAATTTAGTGTTTGGATTATTATTGGCGAATAATCAGTTGGTTACACTAGTGAGGATGAAAAAATTTTTCATTCATCCATCTGATTTACATTTAATACAAAATTTAGTTGCAAGCTCCGAGGCATTTAAAACAGCGGAAGGCTGGACACCGATTTGTTTACCAAAATTTAATGCAAATGGCTTCATGCATGGTCACGTATCATATTTAGCTGAAGATTGTCAGGCGTGTTTATTATTATTAACGGCTGATCGCGACGTATTTTCAATATTGTCAGAGGCAAAACAAAAGATTGTGGAAAAATTAAGGCGTACTAATTGTCTTGAAGCTATTAATGAATCAATGAATCGCGCACCAATTACAACGATGGAAATTGGATTGCCTGAAATGCGTCATGTATTGTACAAGTGTCGTAGTACAGCGCAATTTTGGAGTCCAGGATTTCAATCACCATACACAAATGATGAAGAAATTGAACGGTAAATTTAATATGTGAGGAACAAAATATTGAAACAAACTGTTCATAAAGTCGCGGTTGCAGTCATTTTCTGAATTAAATGATTTATATCATATTAAACAAATAAAATTGGATCACTCATAATTAATTTTATTTGATTAGATATTCATTCATTTTGAATATACTTTTTATTCTTATATTTTGCAAATGTGTAGACGATCTAGTTGATTGAGCAGTGCGTTCTTTTACTCTTGCATAGAAATCGAATTAGAAATTGTTATTCAATGTCATTTTTGTTACTAAAATAATAATGTATATTCTTCCACAGGTTATTAGAACAATATCAATGTTTGCATCATCAATTACATGCAGTGAACCGACCACTGAAACTAATATTCCAACAAATGCACAACGAAACAATGCTTGCATGGGTCACTTCTGGTTTTGAATTATATGCGACATTTGAGCCACTTGTAACAAAACCCGATGCAATAAATGCCGTTAATAAATTAATCAAATGGATAAAAAAGGAAGAAGATAGACTATTTATCCTGAATTCACCGACATTTTAATAGTATAATAATTATTTTAGTTTCCAATCCAATTGACGTGCAATAAATGTTTCGCAATAGCAATCGTTTCTTGTCTCGTTCAAACATCAATCAAAAATCTTGTCAGTTTTTTTAGGTTTGAAAATGACAGGTATTATGAAAACGATAAGAAAAATTCTCTCACCGTTTACAAGTATGAACTCACAAATTTTTGATTATCACTATTCGCCTTTAGAAATAAAATATTTGTGTTTGGATTTCAGTTGTTCATATTGATATTTACCGCTTCACAGAGTTAATTTCAAAATAATGAAAAGTAAAAATCCACATAGAATTTTGTGAGGGAAAATTTTCTTTTTACTTATATAAATCATGTTTATAGGTATACTAATTATCAAACATGAAAGTTGTTCGAAGTTATTTACAAAAATTTTCAATGCATGATGGTATAAATATTCCTATTTTTATTATTATTTGTAAATATGAAAACATGTACATAAAATAGTGGCGAACTTTTACAGTGAATTTATATTTGTGATAGTAATATGTCATTATTTTTTTTAAGCACATACCGTTTTGTATTCTTGGCAAAATAATATCACAGATGCGTTATTCTTTAAGCAATATATCAATAAACTCGTCAATATGAATTATTTCATATTGACCTTGTCGACTTTGTATTCGTGATTTTCTTTTATCATTAAATAAAGGCTCTAAATATTTATAACAGTCCAAACATATTCCAGTTAATCGTATATAAAGTGCACCCAATACACGTACGTATTTTAATTCTTCATTTTTAAGAAATCCACAATTATATCTTTTTCTGACTGAATCTGAAGCATTTTCAATATTAAACACAAGAAAGGAGTGGGTTTAAGATTGCCCCCAAATACACCATCAATATATCTGTAATGATTGAAAAAAAGAATGTATTATTTGTTTTATATGAGAGAAAATTTATTTTAGGTTATGTTGACTTACCGTAATTCCATCGCTTTATCAATCAAAAGTTCAGCTGTTAACGTGTAACATTCTTCTTTCCAATATTTCTAATCATAAATACGTGATCTCATTATTTTTTCAATTAAATATTGTGGATTTGTGCCTTGAATCGACTATGCATTTTTAACTGTACGGTTCGCCATATTAGTGCATATAATAAATTTTTTTTGTTTTTGAATTGATTGTTTTTTACCTTCACCAATCAATCTCGCACGTGGACTGTAAAATAATAACTAAATGCTTATGATTGCTCTTGACTGCTTAACACTCTTGAGTTAGTGATGACTGACTGATGAGCGCATAGCTCCTTTTTTCGTCATGCGCATTAGAAATCGTGTATATACCTCATATGTGTAATACTTCGCACGTGCAGTATGGTAATGTTTATTATGTGTGACTTGAAATAAATTCATATGCTTAATGTAAAATAAATAATTTCAAAAATTAGCGAACATATATTATTTACCTTCTTCCTAATGATGTGTATTCAATTGAATCATTTTAAGAATTGAAATAAATTTTATCTTATGGAGAAATATTTTTTTTGTCTTTATAAATCAATTATATTCTGTTATTCAGGTAATACTCACTTACGTAGAGATTATTTTTTAATTATTAATAATCTTGTCTTATACCGCAAAAACAGTAAATTCAAGTTTAGTCACTTTTTTTGAAGGAATTTGTTTTTTCAATTTTTTTTAACCATTAATAAATATTATGAGTTATAAGTAATATAATAATAATGATAAAATTTTTTTTATTCTAGTTTAATCATAATTTATTAACGATTTTTTTATATTAAATATCATTAAATTAATTGGATAATTTTTAACTTTTCAACAATTCAAACTGACGAAGAACAATAGATTTAAAATTGAAAACGTACAAAAGACAAGTTCATTGGTAGGTTAGTATTTATTATCAGTGAAGGAATATATTATTGAATATAATAAATGAACGAGACAATAATTATATGTAACATTTACAACAGAAAAAATTGCTCTCTTTATATTCTTACTCAAATAAATTATTCGTTAATAAAAAAATACAAAATTAAAATAACAAAATTTATTGTAGTTATGATACTTATAGATCACATAAATCATCAATGTTATGAAAAAAAGTTAAATAACAATTTTCATTACGAGGCACACAGTCAAATATGTATATACCCTGGTCATATATAACATAAGGCGTGATTAAAACTCAGCCTTTTTGTTCTTGATAATTTGTGAAAAGTACGCGTTGTAGCTTCAACAAATAAGTATTTCTCATTCTTTTGAGTACTAAGTTCACACAAAATTCTATTTCAATCTTGTCTTCTTGTAAGATACGGTATATTAATATTGATAGAGAATAAATAAGTTTTTTTTCTAGTTTCTGCTTCGCACTTCGTATGTACCGCTTATTCATGTATGCATACACAGAATATACGCGCACACACCATAACACAACCTGTGGTTGTAGTAAATGCTGATGAAGTCTGATGGGGCCTGTGCAGGTCCGTGGCTATTTACAAGAACTCATTTCACGTGGGCCTCACTTACCTGTATGGGGTAACCTTTCTGTCTTTTCTACACGACCAATTCTTCGACGCCATCTTGATATTGTGTCTTGTATTTCTCAAGTGTCCTCTTTTGTGTGTACTGAGTAGGATTCCGTCTATCTGTGAAGAATAAAACTGCAGTGTAGGCACAACTCAAAGTGTGTTAAATTAATTTGTTGTTCTATTGCGTTACATCAAGTGAAATAATTATAAATATATAAACGAATGATATGTATAGAGACTTTAATTCAATATTGCGATATTTCGAATGTTTATAAATACTTTACACTAATAAATAAATACAACATATTGCATGTTAAAATTGCAAATGAGAAAGTGAGAAATATCATATCGTGAGTATATTTTCATTGATATAATGCAATGATATAAGTTTTTTACACTTCTTTCATTCAATCAATTACAGTGCATAAAAATTTCAATATTATACAATTTGTTAATTTATATTCTTTGCTTATCCGTCCATTCATTCTTAATTCCATTTCTACAAAGACGAGATATATACCAATACATTCATGAGTTCAAATACATTGTTTGTATTAATATTTTATATTGACGTCATTAGAGATATGCAAAAATGATATTTTCTACAATACCCAATAATAAGATGTGAAGATAGATAAAAAAAGAAAAAAAAGGTCTTGTTACAATCCAGATTAGAATATAAACAAACCACAAGAATTATCTGTCAGACTTGTAATAAATACGAGTTCTTATAAGCATAATCCAGTAATCTATTGAATTTATGTTCAGTTATTCTTCAATTTAATCAAACAGTGAACGATATAATTAATTCTTCAAGTTAAAAAAAAACTTTTTATTTTCACTATTATTATTTAATCTATCATTAACAAATATGTAAGAATAAATTATGATTGTGTTATGATTTTCTTGAAAATTTTATTCATTAAATCAGAATAATTTATGAGTAATTAGACACTTTCAAATTTGTAAGTTTACTTGTGAATGTAGAATGAAAATTCATCCCAAGAATCTCACGACTTATATTTTTTAATCTTATGTATTTGTGTTTTTCCACAGAAAAATAAAACATTCCACAATGGGATCGAAAATAGAATATGTTGAATCATCTCATATGTATGCAACAAATTATATTCGTAATTCGAAAGCGATCGGTGTTTTATGGGGAATTTTTACGATATGCTATGCAATAATTGGTATTGTTGCATTTATTACTCCTGAATGGCTTGCTGATATTGAACATGAAAATCCAGGAAGATTCGGACTTTGGTCACGCTGTCGTTTCCCTTCAAATGGTATGAATTAGTAGTTGTGTGACGTTATATACGACATTCCTCATACACGAACTAAAATTTGGAGCTAGTAAACCAGTATTTATCATCTTGACATTTTAGGCGATACACGTGAGGAATGTATTGGGAGGCTTGATGATCTATCGACAATTGCAAATGTGCCATTTAAAGCGAGCACAGTTCTGGTCGGAATAGCAGTAATAATTGCTGTGTTATCGATTTGTGCAATGCTTCTATTCTTTTTTTGCCAAAGCACAACAGTATTTTATGTATGCGGATGGATGCAAGTGATTTCTGGTAAGTAAAATAGTAATGCGCATTTACTACTACTGATTAAGAAACTTTTCATCATATTTTTTAATATGCAATTAAATTCATTGATGCATAAACAAATTATCATCATTTGTTATGATTATATAGCGTGAGTGAAAGTCGACAATTGTGGATGTACCGTAGGATGAGTCATTGAACTCATAATTAAACACACATGTGTATGTGTATATACTGTGAACATTTAACCTGGAATAAACGAGTTAAATAAAAACATTCCGTGGGAATAAATATCGATTGAATGACTTGAAAATTACCATTATGCAGTTATGAATTTGGTCATACCCATTGTTAAACTGATACATTCGTCTTTGAGAGTGTAATAGTAATTATTTAATTATTATGTGGCTAATATTGTGGAATGATAACATTTTTATTAATGTTTGCGTGTTTGCTGCCTTTCTAAACTTCAATATTCCCCCTCTTGTCATCTCTTTCTGCATTCACTTTCGCTTCATAATATACACATATTGAATGTCAGTCGAATAGTTTGCGATAAATTGTATAAATACTTCCTATTATTACGTATATTTTTATATATGAAATTATTTTTCAACTTTCTTTTTAGCTGTTTGTATGGCAGTTGGTGTCAGTGTTTATCCGTTAGGGTGGGATTCACCTGTGATACGAGCAGTTTGTGGAGTTTCTGCATCACGGTAATGTGATTATGGAATGTTATCTCATACATTGAATATTTTGATGATTTAGATATAAAATAAGAATGAGCGTGACGTATTTAATTTTTTTGTATTTAGATATTATCCAGGTGCATGTGCAATAAGATGGGCGATACCGTTGTCAGCGATAGCAGCGCTTGATGCCGTGACTCTTGCTGCGCTTGCCTTTATTTTGGCATCACGACACGTTAGATTACAACCAGAACCATTCAACAATGGATCTCTGTACAAAGGTAATTTATTTGATTTTGTAATTTGGTTCAGATATTTTTTTTTTTTTTTTTTTTTATATAATATTTTTCAATTATTACTTATTTTCATTGAGTAATTATAAGCTTGAGGCGGTCTTTTCTTTTAACAACAAAAAAAATTGTAGTTTTTAGAAATTGAAATTTTTTTCTTATGAAAATCAAGAGACTTAAATACCTGAAACTGGTTTTAATATATCATTATTATTAATCAAATTATTATATCATCATTATTAACGTTATTGAGAACATGGAAGAATAAAATGAAACTAAATGATAGTTAATAACTTTGAAAATCGATAAAACATTTATGGAAACTGCAGTTGGCATTTTAGTACCGCTAAAAATACGTTAGATTTAAAAAACCGAAGAAATATTAAGTAGAGGGTTATTTTACACGGCTGATGCTCGAATTTCAATTTTTGCAATTTTTATTTTATATTCCAAGAGCATATATTTGAAGGATTGATCAATCAAAAAATGAAAACAAAATCAACTTTAAAATCTTCGGACAATAAAATCCTTCTATATTTATTACCATTACTCGGTAATAAGTTGATAAAAAATTATCGCTTTTTTAGAATATTTATAATTACTCCATTAGCCAAATGCGCGCACCAATCACGCATTTGGTACACTTCATATAACGAACTTCATTATAGGTGGAGTGTACTAAATGATATCGGGGTATTCTTATGTATTTTACTAATTCATTTCTGGGTTTCAGGTGAAGTTAATTCAGGATACGTGAATGAAGTGCAAAGTGTAGCTGGCTCAAGGAAATCATTATCACTACGACCAGTATTGCTTGTGGCATCACCTGAACAAGATCGGTATAGTGAATTATCTCGAGCGAAATCGCATTCACACCACAGTTTATGTTCACCTGGACCTCCTGGAGCACACCAGGTGCATACACTTTCGACCAATACACTGAATCATTCCCAACGCAATTTTCAATTGTAATAAATTTTAGTGTAATAATGGCAGCATAATATACAAAAGTTTTGACAATAATACTGGGCCACTAATATCAAGAAATAAAAATCGTTACCCTTAGTATTTAGTTTTTTTCTATATTTGTATCTTAAGGATAAATAAAATTTTTATTCGTAGAATAGATTTTTTCGTACATGAATATTGATTTTTATTGATATCAAAACTTATAAGTAGATGAATTAATTTGTTAAATAATTTTATCTGTGTTGTGAAATAAAAAAAAAATATAATTATTATATGGACAGAAATAAAATTATATTGATAAACTTGTATTAACAAAAGGTTTTGTGTGTGAATTATGAGAAATAATGTTAGGATAAGAATTATACTGACAAAATTTACTTGCACATATGCACTTTATTTATTTCACAATTGCATACCAAGCAGAGAAGAAAATTTATTTCATTTTCTAATTGAGAGTGAGCAATTTCCACGACAAAAAAAGAAAATATAATCTGACTTTACATCGTCATATGTTTGTTAACTATTATTTCGTCTTCATTTTTTTTTTTTTTTTGACTAGTTTACAATGTAATTCATGATATATATTCAGTTAATCATATGGACATAAACATATTTAAGATTAAATAAATGCGACATTTTTTATTCGATTATAAACAAATTATTATTATCACTGCTATTTTTATTATATGTACATTACGATTAATTATGCATTGATTAAATTAGTATATTGCATTTTATGTTCAGGCCACAAACCACCTTCATTTTTTCATAAATCTTTTTTTTTATTTATATTATTTTTTTTTTCTAACTTATCATTCACATTCAATAGTTAATAGATTCCAAACTGCTCAATTTAAGATTCTACACCATAGATAAGTTTTGTCAAAATATTCATGTTATATTTTTCTAATTTGTTAATTTCATTTATAGATGTGCTTTTACGTATAAGTGCAACACTGAATAAAGAATAATGAATAGATTGACAAATTCTGAAATGAATATATAGACGAAGAAAAAGTTTTCTAGTCAATTCATTTATCATCATTACTTTTTGAACGTGTCCAGGATGATAAAAATAAGAGCGCAGTATGTTTTATAATATTTTAATGATGCAGCGATCGGATGATAAGTTTGAATATGAAGGAATTTAATATAATATAACACTACGAATTCTATATACAAATGAGAGAGACGTTGACTATGATCATTAGTCGCACAAAAATATTCACGTAATTACTTTTTAATGGGACATCAATTTTATTCAAGATAGCTATGAAATGCCAATAATAATAATGATATTCGCAATAATAAATATTTATAATATTGTAAAGAAGTAAATGCGCAACGATACATTTGATGGCGGTTTGTTCATTTTTTATTTGATTATTTCTCAAAGTTGCATCTAAATATTGTATTATATATATACATACATACATACATACATATATATATGTATATATATACATGTATATATTTAAACGAAGCGTTTATGGTTTTATGAGCGAAGTGGCAAAGGACATTCATTTTGCGTTTTGAAACGCGCATTTGGATTTTATTACTCGCATACTGCGGTTCATTTTGCATCGTGTATTTGATCTTTACCGAAAGAAGAAAAAACAAAAAATTTATGCTGGATTTTGGATTTTTTTTTAAATTGTTTGGAATGAGGCCATTATTCTATTACAAGCGTGCTGATTTTTATATATATATTTATTATTTTCATATACGGGGAAGAAACTGCTGAAAATTTTCATTATTTCAAAAGAATTTTATGTACAAAAACAAA
>JAQQBR010001835.1:4661410-4671700 GCA_030347285.1 Microctonus hyperodae
AATTGAGGATAATTCTACTAACAAATATGAGGACAAAAACAGTCCAGATTTTTCGACCCGGGAATGCTATTAGATATTAGTTGAGGACAAATTGAGGATAATTCTACAATTAAATATGAGGATGAAAACCGTCCAGATTTTTCGACTTGGGTATATAGTAATATCTGTCCGAATTATCATTATGTCTAAGGTTACTCAAATGCAAGGTAAATATTAGGCCTGATTTTACCTAAATTTTTATGAAAAAATTCTCTCAGTGTTCTAATGCATTATTGTATTTATGAAGGTGATCGACATAATTATTTTACTGCACTTACGAGATTTCAATCCTATAGAAATTCTAAACACCAGAAAACGCTTATAAATCATATGTGATGAATTGTAAAATAACTTGAGTGTATGGAGTTTTTAAAATCATATCAAACGGAGGTAGTAATTTATAGTCTCACTCTAAATTTTTGTAATTCATCAATAATTATGTTACTCTGCATTAGTTAGAAAAAAATTATTTTCATTGAAAACTTGAATTCGGCTTCAATGCGTCGGCATTGTAGCTGTCGATAAAATTTCTCACCTGCCGTCTTAAATAATACATTATTTATCGGTGTCGCATCAGAAATATATTTATCATTGAAAACCGCCGTTATTATGGATCACAAACAATCAGACAAAACAATTTATCACGAAATTCTGATTATCATTATTTGTCTGAGTAATTTTATGACTGGTAATCTAATATGGAGTAAAAGTTGCTGCAGAAATAAAAAAAATGCATCTATAAAATCAAAGTTACAAAACATCTTGAGGTTATAAAATCTTTGGTATGTATATTGTTGCTGCGATCTCATCAACATTATATAGAAACTGCAATCTCATGGTAATTGTTCACCTTACACATGAATATCGGTTTTGGTTATGATATGCACACGCACACATTCACACATACACGTCTGCATATGTGTAATATTCATATGTATATGTATAAGTTTATTGCCCATGCGTGCATTGGAGATAAGCGATTAGTTTGATTTGAACATTATACGATATTATATAGGTTCCATTGCAACCATTATTCCATCGTGGCCTTAAGATCAGCTTGATCGTGGGCTTAGGAGGCACATTTAGGCAGATGTGACAGTAAAATTGAACGTTGTGTATACCAGAGGCACATGTAGAAAAGTATAAAGAGAAGGGGGTTGGTTGACGTTGAAGGCGTGTGCCAGCCACGCGACACGTATAAAAAATCATGCCTCATGTCCTCTTTCCCTTTGCGGGTTTTTAATGCTGAGACCTATAGCTATGCAGGCCCATTAAATAACATCAATTTTGTGATGCTCAAGGGTCGTAATATGCATCCGGTAAGTTTTTGAATATTTTTATTCACCAATTATAGGTAATTAAAAAAAAATCCAACAAAGAGCCTATTATTTTCTTCGAAAAATGAATGATGTGAAGTTTTTGATAACTACTCTGATTTTTGATAAGTCGAATTCAAATTTCATGTAGGTGTTTTTATATAACAAGATTTTACACGAAAATACATATTAATTTCCGAATTCTCTTATTGTAATTAATGCTGTACCAATGAGGTTACTGATAAATGAAAAAAATAATTGAATTTGACTGAAAATTCAATATAATTGTAATCAATTTTAAGATCGTTGCACATGATCCATTCTTTGAAATTTCAGTTTTTAAACTCTTACATGAAGATTTAAATGAATTCTCGAACGATTCCTTCGACTTCACTAGACAATATTTATACGATCATTATTTTCTATATGAATATTATTAACTATGAGTGAAATGCTAGCAATAATTTTTCTAGGTCCATTAGCAATAGTTTTTCGTCATCTATGAAATCTAAAAGATATATGTTTTCATAATGTAATAAATTATGACCGTATATTTTTAGTTAAATATATAACAACGTAAGGTTTTGTATTAATTTTCATTTAATTTTATATTGAGTCAGTATCTTATGTGTATGGATTTTCCATTTTACGAATCATCAGATAAAATAACTTTCACGAAAACAAATAATTGCAGATGAACTTGTTATATACATATAGTAACGCCGATGATCGACTGAGCATTCAATTTAAATGCAGAACTAAACAGCAATATTATGAGTGAAAGGTAAAAAGGAAAATGAAGAACTTTTGCTCTGTTGATCATTAATACACATAATGTTACAGTATAAATTAAAAGAGTCTCATTTCTCGATATTTATTTGTCACTACTTCTATCTACATGCGTAAAATGATCTGCTTGGATATATGTACTGACACGTGACTTGCTCTCGTACAAACATACATAAAAATAAAAAGCCGCCGATGGCGCTTATGTTTAGTTTCTGATGCAGGTGAAAAACATTTTCCGTTGGAGTGAATGGAAAGCAGATATGACTACGCATGTGCCTCCGAACGATTCAGAGAAAATGTAGTTTAAACGAATTATTATAATTATCATAGTTATTATAAGTCTTTGTATAGGATATAGATATATAGATTAGATAAAAACAGATGTGATCTTTTTCTTTAGTTTTTTTTAACTAAGCGAAACCATGACTATTATTAATTTTTTACTTTTCATCAAACTATGATGAGAAAAGTATTAGTCTCGGCAAGCACATTACTCTGCTTAATTTGTACCACATTTTTAGGTCTTAATGAAATAATTATAATTTTAACATAATGTCGCTTTCACGATATTAACGGATTAAGATTGTTGATTGATTCCGGTTTCATATATATAGGATATACATCACATGAAACCGGAATTAATAAAAGGATATGCAAATCGGTTTTTTTTTCTTTTGATGAGTAAAGATTTTTTCATTAATGTAGAAAAATTTAACATGTTTTTAATATGAAATTGTGAGTTTGTTTTCCAACTTATTCATCGAATTTGATTTATTAATTGGGTAATTAATAAAATGATATTATTTCAGACGCAAGTTTCGTAATACCTGTGTCATGAAATTATTTAGAACAATAAGATAGTAAATAAATAATTTTTGTCTACATGCATTAATGTTGATAAAAAAAAAATTCTTGAATTCGATGAATTATTCTGTTTTTTATCAGAGGAAAATAAACACTTTAAAATGACTTAATTATGTACCATCCATGTTTAGTAAGTTTGTGTTAAACAAGTATTAACACAATTCAAATAATGTACGTGCAGAAGGTTCTCCTTATACATATACGCGACGAAAAACTACACAGGATAAGTATAAGTACATATAATGAAAAAGAAGAGCATTACAAATAATGAAACAACGCGATCGACACATATAATTTCATTACATAAAGTAAATATATAATGTAAATGGAATTTTTCTCGTTTCTTCAATTTTAAATAGTAACATATAAATTACTATAGAGATAAAATTATAACTCCACTACTTTTTATCGGACTCAAGTCGATAACTTTTCTAATATTTTTAAAGGTTAAATTGTATAATATGTGAAAAAATCTTTAGTACATTTCCTCTTGTTTCTAATTTATTGTGCTTGATGGACAATTACATGTCATATTACCAATAAAGATTAAAATTGTAAGATTTTAAACTGAGTTTTTTTTGATACAATAAAAATGCAAATTTAATGGTTACTTCTAAAGTTTGAATATACTCACGGTATAATACGACAGAAAATTCTCTTCACAGTAACGGTTGGGTGATTCTCACACACGAATATGTTGATATGAAACATGCAATATAAAAGTTTCCAATTACAAAAAAACTTATTTGCTTGCAGAATTAAAATATGTACATAAAAGTATGCGTTTATTAATTTTTCAATTTATCATAGGTGTATGTACAGTATGTTTATAATTTCATTATATTCTCATTTTTTTACGGATAGCATTTTCGATTGAATGAATATACTGTTATGAAATAATTGTCATGAATACTTAGATGGGATATCAAAAAATTTTACTAAGTTGAAAATATTTATTTTTTGTTGAATAAATAAAGAAATAATACTATTTTTGTACTTTATATTCGCGATCAAAATATAATTTGATTTCAGTGCGGAAATTAAGACTGAATTCAATATTTAATTATTTTTGATAAGAACAGGAATTGAATAATCAATATAGTGACGGACTAAGGATAAAGTGGGCCCTCGGAAACATTGTAATTCCGGGTTTATTTTTCAGTTATGACGCATATTTTGTGTTTGGTAGGCCCCTAAAAATTACGGGCCCTACGCATGTACCTAGGTTGCCTAGGCCTTAGTCTGCCCTTGAGTTAATAGAATATGATATATGAATTGATTAATATATTGACTCGCCAGACATAATAGGAGATGATGAAATTTTTGCAAGTTTTTGTTTTTATTCAATGATGTTATGATCCTCTTTAACTACAAACTTTTGCAATCAAGTGTATAAATTTTCGATGCTAAATCAAAAAAAAAATGTTGTTTTTCAAATGAATGACAATATGCACAGAAAAGACGTGACTTTTCAATTGACCTAATATATTTAATGAAATTTATTTCATTCAAAATCTTTTTATGATTCCGATTCTGTAGTATAAGATTCATCTTGTACATGATGAAATAAAAATGAGAATTTTGAAACCAATTTCAAAAAAATTATTTACCTATTATTTCAAATAAAACAACTAAAGCTTTTGACGAGACGTCATAGCTGTTTTCATTGTACTCGAAAAAAGTTATTTCATTTTTTATATCTGTCTCATGTTTCTCAGTGTATTTATAATTATAATCATTATTATTTTCTTCTTCCCCATTTTCAATAGAACGACGATATTTTTTTCATCATCATTTTATATTTTTATCCATTCACACATTTAATGCTCGAACGTGATGCACATCATGAGCATGCATTTATTAAAATAATTCAAATGACTTAATAAGCTCATGGATGGAGGAGGAGAGTATAGAAAAAACTTTCAATTTGTCCTCATCTGAACACATTGTACATTGTGAATAAATCTCATTTTGTCCAGCTCGTTGAAAACAGCGGAAAATTTGAGACTTTTTCATGTAATGTTATGCTATATGCTATTAGATATTAATTGAGGAGAAATTGAGGATAATTCTACAAACAAATATGATGACAAAAACCGTACAAATTTTTCGACCATGGATACCGCCCATATAGAATACTATTCACAACAATTAATCATTGAATAAAGCTGCACTTCTTATTGCGATTCATCGTATATATAAATAAGTATATGAAAGAAAATGACGTTCATGCATGCAATATATATCGAATATATACATGGACCTTCAAATATTTCATATGTATATTCTTACCTACATAATCATATTCAATGTCTAAAAGTAGTAATTTTTTATACAGATACGTGAAAAAATTTTTTTTTCGGATTATATAATGTAGAATAAACTATATATTAGATATATTTAGTCTGACAGTAAAAATATCAAATATTTATATAAATTATGTTCTGAATTATTCCCATTTCGACGTTAGATTATCCATGCAGAACCATTTTCTCTAAATATATATCCGTATACATGTATTTAACATTCATGAACATCTATATTTTTATGTTATATGAATTATATGTATATAGTTCATATGTGTTTTAATGTATACGTAACAGGGAAGGCTCCGAATGTCCGGTATCTGCACAACGGTTACGATATATAAAAGTTACTGTTTTCTACAGTAGACGTAGTTTCCGGGAGTGTGAGTGCGAAAGAGGAAAAGAGAGAGAACAATATACTGATTGTAATTATGAACGAAAAGAAAAAAAAATTCATATGCGTATATTTCATAGATGCTAATTATGATTATTATGAGTGTGTCGGTCGACGTCGAAAGATCTCCAATTTATTAATTGAAAAGCAAAAAAACTCGTTCTAATTAATAACAGTACATATACATATAACTAAAATTCACTCTTATTTTTTTCTTTTTTTTCTTTTTCATTTCGATTTCAGTAACTGCTTCACTTTCCCTTTTGCAATTTATATGTACATATGTAACATTCAGTGAACTGATTTGTCACTCTATAATAAATTATAAAAGATTCAGTATATATTATTTACGACTTTTTATATTGAGGAATATTATGTATTCAATTTGAAAAATAGTATTATTGTTATTGTTTGACAATAGATATATATAAATCAATATCTTACATCATTATAATAATATCTCTCATACAATTGTCGTATTACGATTATTTCTTTTTGCCTCAACTAAGTTACCGATAAACAATTAATATTTATGTATATTTTGCTTAATTTATTTGCGTTAATGCAATATCATATTGTGTTATGTGAGATCGTTGAAATGCCAATGAATAAATGACAACGTGTTTCACTAATAAGAAATAAAAATAAAACATATTGTTTATGAGAAAAAAATTTTTCATACTGTTGGAATGCGTATATAAGTTCTCGTTAATAATTAGTAAACTTAGCATTTAAAAAATTAACTATCAATATTGCACACAAACTCATGAGTAAAGTCACACAGATATATAGCGCTCAAGTGTGAACAGAAGTGTAGGGAAAGTGACAAAGCGCCATTATACCCACTGGTAAGTATAAAAACCCGGCGGTAGAAAACGAGGCGGTTCAGTCAGTGGTTAAGCGCCACGATAAAACACACGTAAACCGTACCATGAAAGCGAAAGTAAGTAAACGTCAGGCATAATATCATTGATATTGCTGAATTATATCAATTGAGATAAATTATATTTTACTTATAAATATTGCAACTTATTGAATATCACGATTTTAATACTAATAAATTTACCAGGTGGAATTAGCCCTAGTGGCTTTGATAGTGACTTTTCAATTATCGTCGGTCATTTGTGAAGAGTCCTCCAGTACTAAAGCCAACCAACAAGCATCTGGTAGTGATTCTGAAACTTCAGGAACGCAAAAGAAAACAGAAAAACGAGGACTTCATCATAGTTATGGAGATTTGGGATCTTATGCATCAGGCTTCGATGAAGGACATCATCATCATCATGAAGAGCACATTAAAACAGTAACAGTGGAGAAGAAAGTACCAGTGCCTTACGAGGTAACTAAACATGTTCCTTACTTAGTGGAGAAACATGTACCTTATGAGGTGAAAGTTGGTGTACCACAACCCTATACTGTAGAAAAACATGTACCGTATCCGGTGAAAGTATTCGTGAAGGTTCCAGTTCATGTGCCGCAACCTTATACAGTTGAAAAAAAAATACCTTATGAGGTTAAAGTACCAGTGGACAAACCCTATGAAGTTAAGGTTTATGTGCCCCAACCTTACACAGTGGAGAAGCACGTACCAGTACCAGTTAAAGTACCTGTACCGCAACCTTATACGGTAGAAAAGCACGTGCCCTATCCGGTTAAGGTTAAAGTTCCAGTGCCAGCGCCTTACCACGTTGAGAAGCCAGTTCCTTATGAAGTTAAAGTACCAGTTGACAGACCTTATCCAGTTCATGTCCCTAAACCTTACCCAGTGACAGTTGAGAAGCCCTATCCAGTACCAGTCGATAAACCCGTACCCTATGAAGTTAAAGTGCCCGTTGATAAACCATATCCAGTTCCAGTACCAAAACCATATCCAGTCCCTGTTAAAGTTCATGTACCACAACCGTATACTGTTTATAAACCATATCCAGTTTCAGTTGACAAGCCTGTTCCATACCCAGTAAAAGTACCAGTTGATAAGCCGTATATCGTTGAAAAAGAAGTTGGTGTTCCGGTAGAAAAAGAAGTACCTTATCCCGTCAAAGTGCCCTATCCAGTACCTGTCCATGTTCATCATCATGAAGAACATGGTGGAGATTTTGGTGGCGGTCTGCAAGCATCATACGGTGATGGACATGGTGATGGCGGTTTCAGCAGTGGAGAATATTCTCACCATTAATAAATAAATAAGCTCATTAATGGTATTTGTAAATGTATAGATGAATAATTGTGTCCGAGAAGTAAAAAATAGACAGGATTTAACAAATTGTTAATGGTTTTACTCTTTGCTTTTTGCGATGATGAATAATGTGAGCATCCTTTTTTCGATTCGCAAATACATAACTGTATTATTATTACATAAATATATTTTTCACGCTATTTAATATCAAAAAAAGTACCTAAGAAAGTAAAATTTGAATAAAGTACTACGAAAAAACAATTTAATTATTTATATTTTCCTAGAAATGTAAAAGAAATAAAAAGGAGGGAAATAACGAAGAACATGAAAAGAAATAATAAAACATTTTATGAAAAGTGAATAATGTCGCTAAAATAACTAGTCAATTCAAAGTACTAAAAAAATTATATCTTTCCATAACATACATATTAATAAAAGAAAAAAAGTTGATGAGTTATATGTAAACACATCAGCCACAAAGTGAATTTCCGGGTGAATTTCACTTTCATTTACAAGTTTTTTGATCGTTCGTTTGGTGTATACTATTTTCGGTTATTTATGTGCACAATTAAATATATACATCCACATACATATATATCATAAAATCAATTAAAACTGAAAAGGGAGATCCCCCATCACTAACGCAATGAAAGTGTTGCTTTCACCAAAGTTTCTATACCGTGGAATGCGCGTGCAACGTCACTTTTCGCATTCACGCGGGCGTGAAATTCCTCTCCGTATGTCCATACATTTTTTCATTTAATCTCATAAACAGATCTTTAATATAAACATACATGCATTGCGAATAAATGCACTCACGAATGTTCATATACATGCAGCAAAATCATAATTGTTTCGTTAAATGCAAGCATTAATTCACGGCAATAAATGGTTTATTGCAATTCTTATGGAATAGAACATATTAAAATATTCCGTGAGGGGAAAAGAAAAAAACAAACGTAAATGCGCTCATGAGAACCTTTTGTTTTTGTATCATATTTTTATATGGAAGTATGTATGTATCTAGTGAAAGGAAGTATCTGCCAACGATTACCAGTGAGAATATATCAATGTACATATATATGTATGTGCATGCATATAAACATAAATTTAATATCTCTCTTTGCGGAGTCTGTATCAATGATTCGTCCATTTCCGGATATTTTACTAATATATGCATTGAAAACTTTCGATGTTATATGCAGCTCCAATTAATTACTTCCATCAACTAAAATACATTCAGAGTGTGTGTATAATCGACACTCAATCGAAAGGAGAAAGATGATATGCTGATATAGGTACGTGTAAATAATAAATGATCACAAAAAATTAATGGTATATTTTATTTTTCTTTCAATTTCACATTATTCCATTTATTGTCGATTACAGAAATATATTATGGTGATTAAAAAATGTTATAAACTATAATAATAGTCTAAACTGTGATTTATATCCTTAACAATAATTGTATAATCTTGGAAAAAGTACGTTAAGTTTCTTATCATTTTATAAACAATTTATTATAGCTAAATATTTACATACATCACAAAAAACAACGTTTTACAAATTTTCACTGAATCTAATGCAGATTACCAAATTTTTGGGTTTATCAATACTGTATCCACTTTGTATCATGCATATTCGAATGAATCTCGATATATCTTGGTGATGATAGTTGATTACCCGTATAAGAGATTATTTTTTTCAGTGAATCCAAATTGCGTGATTCACTGATTTTCTTTCCTTATCAAAAATTACTCATTTCGGTTCCTTACAACAATTTACTGCGGAAATTTCGAGGCAGAATTTTTCTTCCTATATTTCATATTGTATAGTACTATTTGAATATCAATAGGCATCATTGCAGACTATGTTTTTAATCACTATATACTCCTGTATTTACTTGCACGTTTACCAAATATTCTTTGTTTTGTTTTTTGCATCAATTTACGTCAGGAATTTCCAAACTGAATATTTCAGATGCTATCCATATATTATATCGTGATATTTAAGTAATAGCGGCCCGTGAATCTAATCACTGATGTTTCGACGGACCCTACAACAGAATTAGAACATTTCAGTGGATTATACAACAAATGTCTGCAAAAGTTTTCATTCAAATTTTGACAAATGTTTTTATTCAGATCATATTTCGCTACATAACTTTTTAGATGTGTCAAAAATAAGCAAACAGAAACATACACAAGATTATATGATTTAGAAAAACCGGTGAAAATTTTTAGAAATGCCAAGAGTGATCGACTTAATATTATGGTGCCCAAAATGAACTGTTATAAGTCAGGTGTTATAATTTATAAAATTATTATGTCAAGTATATAAAAAAATTTTCTGTTAATTAATGTATTGCTTGGCTTACATATTATTGTTAATATTTATTTTTTATTT
>JAQQBR010001835.1:4675494-4688044 GCA_030347285.1 Microctonus hyperodae
AAGAGGCGGCATCAGCATTATTGTTTTTCATGACTTTAGCGTCAATATTATTGTTGTTCAACATTTTATTCCCAATTATTATTTTCTGTTGAAGAGAATCTTCGATATATCCTTCAGCTACTTTGACGTTTTTCGAACTTCCGAAATGCTTCAAAGTAGTGATGTCTGCGCCACAATCTGCTAATAAAGTAGCCGCTGATCTACGGAACGAATGACTAGTAGATGTTTCTCGATTTTCAAGGTTCAGAAATTTGGCTATATTTGAAAGCATTTTTTCGAAAGTGTTAATGCCTGCTGATTGAACGGTACATGTTCTTTGTTGGTAAGTAACAAAAAATCGGCTGGTTGTTGTTTTCTTCGGACGCAACTTTAGGTATATCTTCGATAAAACTCTATTGGGCTAATGCCATATCCATCACTCAAAATCGTAAATGACCGCTTCTTGTGGGTTTTTGTGAATGGGAGATGATCACATTTCTTCAATCAAATAGAAGAATATCATTTTTTTCTTCTATATACTCGACGCACATCTTCACTAGTTCGTCACATCTGCAGATGCATGCATCCACCAGAAACAGCGAAACAGTAACTACCTAAATATTATACAATAATTCAGCAAAACAACTTTAGAATAAGTAAAACTCGTACCTTGATCAATAAGAAAACTATCGTCTGGTGCGTCTATAAGATATTTGATGATTTCTTCTCTTGAAAAACCCGATGATATTTTGACTGCATATCCAGAATGCTGTTGCTTTATAAAAGGTGCCAACTTATGATATTTGTTGATATTTTTATTTTCGTACACGTTCAAATCAGATTCGAGCATTGAATACTGTGCCCACATAGTTGAAATTTGTATTTTCGTGTCTCAATGATGTATCACAGATTGCAATTTATTAACGTATTGATAATTATCAATACGTTAATTATAATAATTGGATAAACAACTTTTTGTAAAAAATACGCCGAAAAACCGTCCTCCCTGTTTGATTTCACTGCATTTTCAGTCTTCCAAGCTTTGAATAACAAATATTCCTTGTCGTATATTTCTTTAGATTTTGGTGGAAGTAATCTCAAAGACGCAGCTTCAAAAACGTATCCGTGACAACTGAAGGATTTTAGTTTTAGATTTATTGACAACTTCTAATCATTTTAATAAAAATAAAATCAACAAAATGTGAAGAACGAACTCTGCTTCATCAGAACAATACATCATAGTGACACACAGAAAAAAGAACTCCCACCTTCAGCGACATCTCGGTATCAAAAATAAAACATACGACAAGAAAATTAAATATATATCAATAGATGTCGTCCAACTCAAAATTTTATTTTACTGTTTTATTCAACAACAACCACTCGACCGACCATGACAAATAAATGACCGGAATGTTTGATTCTTTTTGATATTTTTATATACTCTTTTTGATACATTTTTTTCGTTAAGAAAAACTAAAACTGTTTGACAAAACGTCGTATATCACATGTGAGTGAAATGCCATAATAAGCTCGTGAGAATTAGTCACACTCGTGCAAGCGCTCGTGCGTCAAAAATCTCACTCACCTGTAATATAATCTACTATTAATTGTACTTTCGAGTGGTCAATTCGAAATAAAAACCCAAGTGAATACATATTTTATTCCGCTATAGCCCTTTAACTGACACATTTTTCAAGATTGTGCTGAAAAATTTATTCCTCAAATACATCCACTTATGAACTTTCAATAATTTCAAAGATGTCCCCCAATCCTTTTGTACTTGAAGTTGATTATTTCCAGCTCTACTAATCTGATTAAAGTCATTTATTTTTTGCATTTTATTCCCAATAACGTTTTGAAGTTTAAAAAAAAATTATTATGAACTAATGAAGAATGATAACAATTTAATTGTTCAAATAGTTTTTGATACCACTTTCTTTTTATTTTTTTATCAAAGTTCATTTTTTTCAAGCATCTCTATCAGATTAGAAATTATTAAATATTTCTGCGCGCAAGTCACAGCCGTGCGCTGAGATCTCTGAAAAGAGCGAATTATTAAATAATATATTTCGAAAGCTAATGGTATAGTGAGTAAATCGCAAAAAAAATCAGTTTAATTGGATCATTAAAACTGAAGATGATAAATTTTGATTGCAAAAAAAATGAAGTAAATCGATCAACGTATCAAAATTTCGTTAGCTAATATTCGAAAAAAATATTTGTTTTTCTAAAATTCTGAGATGTGTATGTCAAGTAGTGTGATTCATTTGAAACGAACATTTTTTTTTTCGCGGACACATGGGGATTCAGTTTCTTACATCGAAAAAAAAATTCTCTCAAAATTTCAGCCCTTAATTTTAATTTTAACTACTTCCTTTCAATCGGCCTATTTTTCCATTTAAATAACATATAAATCATTGGTCTTCTTTTTTCAAGTCATCATAGTTCAGTTCGGTTTTATAATTTTGTATTGCGGTTTCTCGCAATTTATAGTGTATAAGTCATAAGAGGCTCTTTAAAAGTGCCTATTTCTATTTTTCTGTAATTTGAACCGTCTCGTCGGTGTCGGCCTCAAAAGCAGAAATTTCATGAAAATTATCACATTTTCTTTGATATCAGGCTGCAGTTACAATAAAATAGTTAATGAACAATTTGTCGAGAATTGATTTTTCTACAAAAAATGTCTTATTATATATTTTGCTAAAGTGCTTGGTTTACAAGATATATTCAGTTTAATAGAATGAAAATTAAAAACTTCATTAAATTTCAAGTTTTTTCATATCATTTATCAAATTTAGCGTATTATCAAATAAGTTGAGGCTTATTTTTGATAAAATTAACTTTATAAAATTACTTTCCAACCTTTTAATTTTAAATATCAGAAAGTGATACTTTTTTCTCTAAAAAAAATACATATAATAGTGTATTTCACTGAATGTTCATTTTGGTCATCTACACAGGATGACGTCACAGTTGTTGAAGGTTTATCTATGCCATGGAGAGTAGAGAATTTCGATGGTCTACATTATTGGGGACTGAGTGATTGGATCACGCTATTAGGTGGCAAAAAATGAAACCCATGAACGTTGCAATACTGAATGATTTGCTTCTTTGAAAACACTAAATTATACTGCAGAAAGAGAAGTTGCTCTTATCCAAAAATATAATAACTGTCTAACGCGTGATGAAAATC
Organism: Microctonus hyperodae; assembly: GCA_030347285.1. NCBI lineage: Eukaryota > Metazoa > Arthropoda > Insecta > Hymenoptera > Braconidae > Microctonus > Microctonus hyperodae. The sequence continues at coordinate 4,678,670 of JAQQBR010001835.1, forward strand.
AGAAGCAATATATTTTGAAGGTCGTTCATGACCATAGAAAAAATTATTCATCTTGTTCAAAAAACGCATTGTTAATGTATATTCTCTTTCATCTTTCATCGTGTTCTTTATGTTGTGTGTTCTTGATAATGATGATAGTGGACTGTAGTTTTATTTGAAGAGCCGGATGGATGGATGTTAAGGTCGTGAAAAATTGTGTATGGGCAACGCTCAAATTTGAGTTGAGTTTACTGAATAAAAACAGTATATTAATATGCACAATAGTTTGTCACAATATCACAATTACTTATATGAGATGATTAAACATTTGTTCGTTTGTTGAGATGCAGTGTGATTAATGATTATACCAATAATTATCACTCAATCAATGATTTAACCTGAGATGTGCTGTGCAACGCACACTTAGGTTAGTCACACAGGGTGCGTGGAATTATATTAATTCACGCACACAATGAAAAGATGAATTATTTCAAATGAAGTTACATGAACTTGAATAAGGTGAGATGTAACTTAACTAATTATACTAAATAAACAAATAATTATACTAAAAGAAAACGCAGTTTTAATAAGGCACGTCTGTAGCTCGTGGTTGCAAAAACATAAGTGTCAGTGCATGAAGAAGACGTAGCCGACGGACCCCGAACGGACCCGAATCCGCTTCTTCCGTTTATGTATTTTGGGCGAGTGCGCCATCCTTCGGCTGCACTCCCTAAAATATGCAAGAGATGGCAATGCCATAGGTCGGCATCCTATTGCAGTTGCATTGAGCTCAGAAGAAATGTGGTGATAGATGAAAATACGTTGGCTCCTTCTCTCACAGGATAACCAAAATATTATCAATCTTGAACAATGTGTTATCGTTAGTTAATTATTTCATGAAATAAATTGCTTATAATATAATTTCGTGTCTCAAGATTCATTTTATCACTATCAGAAAAAATGATATGAATGATTAATATATTTATTGTTTTGCTTAACGTTCTACCATAAAAGCTATAACGATATATATAATATATATATTTTTTTAGGGAAAAAAAATATCACTTTCTGATAATTAAAATTAAAAGATTGAAATGTAATTTTATAAAGTTAATTTTATCCAAAATAAGCCTTAACTGATTTGATAATACACTAAATTTGATGAATTTTAGATGAGGAAAAATGGCATAGTAGTAGTTGTGGCTGAGTGAAGAAAGATGAAGAAAAGGATAGAAAAAATTATTTTCAGAGAAGATATAGAATGACGTGACTGTGAAGCCAATTATCGTAACAAAACTTGAACAGAGCGTGGGTGGTAGCCAAAAAGCACGAGTGTTGCTGTCTGATATGGCGAGGTCGACTCCCGGGGGATTTTTGGGGCACTCGACAGAACAGCTGGTAGGTATATATGTGTCGTTGTGTGTATGTTTACATAAGTTGAAACTGTGTATAATATATATGTGTGTTAATTAAAATCGTCTTTGACTCATCTTCAAGCTCCAATAATTCGGCATTGGGCCATGATACGTATCTAGAATCCATCTTAGATCACTCCATGTCCATTTTACTATTACATCTAACTGGATGTACTTCTTTATCATATACAAAATGAATTATCTTATCAGAATTGAATATTTTTCCAACAAAAATAATCCAAACATTTATGCTTAATTGAAAAAACCGAAGATGTTTGGCAAAAATTGTTAGAATGATGAGTATCTTTTTATGAAATATATACTATTATTCTATCCCTATATTCTGTATAAGTATTTTGAAAGAAAATCGCAGTAGAAAATTTAGCCGATTCATGAACTTAATAAAAAAATTGTTTACTAAACTAAAAATCAACTATACACATTTAATTTCTGTCGTTATTCACGAGATATTCAAAATATGTGTATAAATGTAATTTTTAGGTGAATAGTCAGATTTAAACCTTAATTTATTAATTAAAACACGTTGAATGATAATTTACGGTCAATACAATGATGTTGTAGAATATTGTCTTTTCTTCTCACTTTAAATTTATTGCACTTATTTTATATTTATGAATATGAAACGTGCAAGATCTTTTGTGCGAATTTGTGCCTTTATGACGTTTTATTAGACTAAGGGAGTTCACGATACGATTTTGATCACGATTGAATCGGATTTCTGATGTGTTTGGATTATAATTTATTGCCCACCGGCACACAATTCTAGACTTGAGCCACTATCGTTACTAATAATTAGTTATTGCAATTGAGTAGACTGATTTGAATTTATAGACAGTTCTATAATATTCAATTGAAAGTAAGAACGCTTTGGATTGAATATATTTCATCGACAGTTTGAAACGTTGGTGTTGATTGGTTGATTTTAGTTAAGGTTGAACGGACAGTACCCCGCAAGTCATGATAAAATCTAAATTTTTTCTTCAATAAAATTAACAAATTGAGTATATAAATTTATCATTTTAATTTAGACGTTATCAGCTATCATCATTTTTAACTGAAATAAAATGATAGTTTAAGGACTGAAAATAATAAATAAATTAGTTTTGACTCAAGTATTTTTTGACACAAACTAGATGTGGCAACAACGCGTCGAACAGCTGTTTTTGTTGATGTTGCAATATCGTGTTGTGCGTATTAAAATGAGCGATGCCAGTCAATCGTTTTTTGTAATTTTTCATGCTTATAAAAACAACAAATATTTGATATGCGGAATTAATAGTTTTCTGAAGTATTTAGCTATTTGAAATTTTTTTCCTCTATTACAAATAATATTGAAGATTTTATTTTTAAATGTAGAATTTTTTTGAAGTGAAAACTTCTTTAGCCGCGTTGAGCAGTTTTTGATGGGGGAAATCTCGTGCGTTCGCATCACCGACATGCTTACAGCAGTATATCTGTGGTTATACAGCTGACGTATTCTGATACATTTGTGCAGTGAAAAGTTAAATGTGTATGTACCGTGCATTGTTGAAATAGTGTTTTTGTTTGATTATTATTTGAATTATTTAATTGTAGAACCATTGTGCAGTACAACAGTGAGTATTAAGTAAATACACTAATATTTTTTACAAACGACAACGAGACTAAATGTATATTTCAAGTTATTTCCAACACGTACTCAATACACAGCAAATAGAAAAAGTCAATTTTCGCCATATGAATATTTTTTATTGATAGAAAATCGTGGTCATGTTCTTTTTCTGGTTCCTATTTGTGTGTTATAAATTTGTAGATACATAATAATATATTATTAATTTATAAATAATTAATAGTAAAATAAATATTATGGCGCCGTCTATAAGAGAGTATCCAAAATTATGTAAGAAAAAAATACAGAATACCAAATTGTCATGTACTTGAGTATCAACTTCTCAATGATAGATGGCGCCACGCTACCTGTTTTTAATATTTTTGAAGTGAAAACTTTTCAAGTCTCGTTGGGCCCTTAAAATCTTTAGTTTAAAATGATAATTATCTATAATTTTATATCATTCGATTTTATTATTAGAAATTCAAAAAAAAATATTGTCATGAATTTGGGGCTATTTTAAATATCCATTTTCTATATTTGTTTAGATTCTTGATCCTGAAGATGTCTTCAAACGGTGGTAAAAGAAAAAGAAGAAGACCAGAAGATGAAGAAGAATTGGTAAAAGCGGTTTTCTCGGAAAATGATGAAGATCAAGGTGAAAAATCTGATGAAATTGAAAGAAAGAAAAAACTCCAAAATAGAGTTAGGTGTCAGCGATATAGAGATAAAAAAAAAAGTGATATAACAATTAATTCCCAAATTTCTCAAAATCAAACAATAACAGTTGAAGAGGAGATAATAATTAATCGTCGTAAAGAGCAAGACAAACAAAAAAGTAAACGCTATAGAGATAAAAAAAGAGCAGTTGGTTTGATTAATTTACAGACAGATCAACCCTCAGAACCAATTGCAAAGCATGTTCCTGGACGTCAGAATTTTCATACTTCACAAATTCCAGGCCCGTCAACAAGAAATGTTCCATATATCCCCCCAACTCATACACCTAGCGCTGCTGGCTCATCAGTACGAAATGAATTATACATTCCAGAATTATATTCGGATTATAATGCCGTCGTTCAAAACCATATTCCTTCACAAGTAAATTATGTTTCACAATTAAATGAACCAGTAAACTATGCATCAATTCCTCAAAATATTCTTCCATGTGATGCTCAAAATAATATTCAAAACATGTGTTCTCAACATAACCTATCTGTACAAACCTACTCTTCTTTCCAACAAAATTCTAGTGCCCATCGAGAATTTCAAAAGGATTTTCTTGAAAATGATTTTGGCCATGTTTGTGACATTTGCGATAGATTGTGGTTCAAAAAAGATTTGAAAATTTTTGTCAATAACGATATGACTTCCAATATTCAATTTATAAGAACAATGGTCGAAAACGCTGATTTAGCTCTGATAAAAATTTGCTCAACTTGCTTAACAACAATTAATAAGAATCGTGTTCCACCACTTTCGGTATATAATGGATTCAAATATTCTCTACTTCCGGAAAATTTAAGAAATTCTCCATTAGATTTGGTCACAGAAAGACTTATATCTCCAAGAATCCCATTTATGCAAATTCGAAGACTTCGACATATTCATGGTCAATTCGGAATCTATGGGCAGGTAATAAATGTTCCAATAGAAGTAAATACTATGGTACATTTATTACCAAGAAATATAGATGACGATCATAGCATTACAGTTCATATTAAAAGAAAGAAAATACATAAATCCAGCTATCTTTATGGTATAGTCAACAAAAGAAAAATAAAAACGTGGTTGCGATACTTGAAAGATACACCTCTTTATACTTCTTATGGAATTACGATTGATGATAGGTTCTTAAACAGCCAAGATGATGTACAAGATGAAATCGTCTACGATGAAGATGGTGATAGTCACATTTCAGAACAAATACCAATCGACGAAAGCTTACTAGCACAGCAACAAACATTAATGTGGAATGACGAAATGTACTTAAGAATTGCTCCTGGAGAAGGTAATGTTCCTATTAGTTTATTATTCGATGAACATGCAGAGGAATTATCTTTTCCGCAAATATACCTGGGCCAATTTAGAACTTTTCGTGATGGCCTCACTGTCACACCTTTTATGATGGCAACAAGTGAACTTAGACGATCTGACAGACGAGGAGTTACCCCTCAGCATTTATTATACTTGGCTATGAAAATAATGAGAATTAGAATACGAGATTCGCTTTCTATTGCATTCAAACATGTTGGAAAAGGCACTACAATCACTAAAGAGCAAATAGAGTCAGAAGATTACGTACAAGGTTGTATTGAAAGTAATTTAGCTTTTCTACGCACGATCCCGAATTCAGCATATTATTGGTCAGAAAGAAAAAAGGACCTATTTGCAATGATTAGACAATATGGTAAACCAACAGTTTTTTTTACAATAAGTGCTAACGAAATAGGATGGCCAAAATTGCTACAATTATTACATAATTTACATAATAATTCTGAAATATCAGTTGAAGATGCAGCAGCATTAAATTTTTTAGAAAAGAGTACACTTATTAATGAAGATGCAGTTACTTGTGCTATATATTTTAATAAATTGGTCAATGTCCTAATGAAAATACTACAATCAAAAAGATTTAGTCCTTTCAAGAAATATAGAATTTTGTATTACTTCAAAAAAATCGAATTTCAACATCGGGGTAGTCCACACGCGCACATTTTAGCTTGGCTCGACAATGCTCCTGAAGACGCATTGGAAAAAGATTACAGTAAAGCAATCGATCTTATAGATTTTCTAATATCGGTATCTGCAGCAGAGGCATCAGGTAATATCAAATTACAAACACACAAGCATACTTTTACATGTTACAAAGGCATATCATCAAAACGAATGCAAAAATGTAGATTTGAAGCTCCTTTTATGCCAATTAAGACAACAATGATCTTGACACCGATGAAAGACACTGAAGTTGGATTTAAAGTGTATCAAGCAAAATATAATAATATCAGAAAAAATTTGGAAAATTATGAATACGATGATTTCCATACATTTTATGAAGATAATAATGTACATTCAGATCAGGAGTATGTTGATATTATTCGTGCTGGAATCAATCGACCAAAAGTTTTTCCGAAGCGTCAACCTAATGAAAAATGGCACAATCCTTTTAATCCATTCATATTAAACATTGTTAAATCTAATACAGACTTTCAATTTATAACAGAAGAGTATTCATGTGCGGCTTACGTTGTAGAGTATGTGAACAAAACGAATAGAGGTGTTAGCAATTTACAAAGAAAAATAATTGAAATCATGGATGAACACCCAGAATTTGATATATTTGAAATCACTAAAAATATAAGTATCAATCTTCTAAATCACACTGAGATAACGAGTCAAGAAGCTGCTTGGTATTTGTTGAGAGAGCCTATGTCAAAAAGTTCAACCATTATTGTCTATATACCAACTGTATGGCCTATCGATAGACAAAGAATAAAAAAAACCATGAAGGAATTGAGTGAATTAGACGATGACTGCACAGATATATGGAAAGAAAATTGGTTCGACAAATATGGAAAAAGAACTGAAGATTTAGAAGATATTTCTCTCGCGCAATTCGTTTCTAAGTACTACAAAAATAACAAAGGAGAGTATATCAAACGAGATGTATCTAGAGTAATACGTTATCGCAATTATGATATGACTACTGATTTTAACGAATATAAAAGAGAAATGGTAACATTGCATATTCCATTTCGTCATGAGGAGACAGATATTCTTGAAAATATGAAATTCATAAGATTATATGATGAAAATGTAGATCTAATCTTACAGAAGAGAAAAGAGTTTGAATCCAACATAGATATTGAAAGAACATTGCAAATTTGTCGAGAATTATGTCGCGAAGAAGTTCCAGATGATAATGAAGAAATAAGAGATGTTGTTGGTAGACTCCCTGATCAAAACCCATTTCAAGAATTATACAATAACCCGAATGCACAGATGAATGATGATTTACAACTTGCAATGTTGAATAAACTTGGAGCTATAGCTAAGAAGAAAGAAAATATAATGTCTTATGATGATTTTTATGATCTTATGCGCCGAGCCAATGAAGAACAGCGAGAAATTCTGTTCCATACAATGCACCACCTAATATCTAGTGATGAGTTAATGCGAGAACCATTGCTCATATATTTAACTGGACCAGCTGGCAGCGGCAAGACTTTTGTAATAAAAGGGATAATGGAAATGTACAATAGATTTTCAGATAACGATGGCATTTTCAATGCCTATATAGCATGTGCATCTACCAGAAAGGCTGCTACAGCTATAGGTGGTTCAACAGTTCATAGTGCATTGAGTATATCATTGTCCAGACTCATGCCACTCAGTATTGAAAAAGCTCATCAATACAGAACTTTATTCAAATTTGTTAGAGTCTTAATTATTGATGAAGTGAGCATGGTTTCCGCTGAGTTATTAGAACAAATTAATACTCGTCTGAAACAAATAACTGGCTTGTTTACAAAAGATTTTGGAGGATTGGATATTATACTTATTGGGGATTTGCGACAATTACCTCCTGTAAAGGCGACGCCAATCTTCAAACAAATTAAAAAGAGAATAACTGGTGAAACACCTTGGCGAAAATTCAAAAAATTTGAATTGAAACAAGTGATGAGACAAGAGGATAGTCAGTTTGTCGAAATTTTAACGAAGATTGGAAATGGAAATATTTTGACGGAAGAACAAATACAGGTAATAGAATCAAGATTTATGACGAAAGAAGAAGCTCAATCAGTATGTCCTGAAGGAATTAGGCTTATATTTACAAACGCCGCGGTAAATGAGTACAACTATTCTATTTTGAACAGTGAAGAAAATAAAATAATATCTTTAGCATCTGATGTTTTCGTAGGGTGTCATAATGCTGAACAAGAAAATTTTGTTAGACAGAAGTTACATAAAATGAGAGCTGATAATACTGGTGGATTGCCTTACGAATTAATTTTAGTTCTCAACCGACCTTACATGATAACAAATAACATAGATGTTGCAGACGGATTATCTAATGGCACTGTTGGAAAATTGTGTTACGTAGAGAGAGATGAAAATCATGACATCATAAGAATTTGGATGAAATTTCCAAAACTATTTGGACGAAAACGAGCTACAAAATCGAGGAATCTGAGTGTCCGCCTTAATCTTGACGATGATGTTGTGCCAATCACTCCTCAGACATCATCCATACCACTTAATAACAATAAAACCATAATAGCGAAACGAAAACATTTTCCACTTATTTCTGCTTTGGCAATGACAATTCACAAATCACAGGGAGGTACTTATGATGCTATTGTCTACGAATACGATCGTAAACATCCTAGAGAATTAGTATACGTAGCTTTAACAAGAGTAACGAGGATTCAAGGTTTATTTTTGGTTACTAAAGAAAATATTAGCAGCAGCTGGAAATTTTGGATTGGTAGAACAGGAATACCTCTAAATGCTTCAGAAACAGATAAACATCATAAAAGATCAACATGTCATCGAGAGGATCTAACGTTAGAATTGAAAAGGTTGCAGAACAATACACTACAAACGGTCACCAAAACTTTTCTCGAATTCATCTCCAACAAGAAAGGATTATCGATACTTTCATTCAATTGTCAAAGTTTGCATGCGCATGTAGCTGACCTAAAAAATGATGCTATCGTCAAAAAGTCAAATGTTCTGCTTTTGTCAGAAACTCGTATGAAAAACGAAGAACCACTTAATATTCCGAATTTCAACTTTATTGTAAGTTATAAAAGATCCGGAGTTTCAGCAGCAGGAGTAGCTATTTATCAAAATACTCAAGATACGTCACATTTAATTACTTCATATATGGACATACACGCTAGATTCACTAGAGGCATTGGTGTTAATCAGTCTGATATAGGCGAAATATGCATTGCCCATTGCAATTCCGAGAATGGACAATACATATTAATGGCTGCCGTTTATATTTCACCTGGAAAATCGATGAGACAGATACAACAATTTTTATACGAAAATTTGATGATTTACACAAAAGAAGGTTCTGAACTACTCGAAAAAAGATTTGGCAAAAAATATGATGATATACCGATGATTTTAAGTGGAGACTTCAATATTAACTTTGCAGATGATAAAAATTTACCATTAATTGAATTTCTGAATGAAACACTTAATTTAAATATGTCCAATGTTCGCAAACTCAGTACTACAAAATATAAAACAACGATCGATGCGGTTTTTACACGATACTTAAATATTTAATTTGAAAAGTTTTATATTGCTACAGCTATAATTATAAGCTTCAATAATTGATTAAAATAAGTTTAGTTT
>JAQQBR010001835.1:4718802-4733677 GCA_030347285.1 Microctonus hyperodae
TAATTGATTAAAATAAGTTTAGTTTTCAAATAATTGAAGAACAATTCAAATTTCTCTTGAAAAAAATGAATATTACATATAAATAAGCTGCAATAGTTTCATTTCAAAATTGCCGCGGTTTAATTTAGTGCGGTGTTGCCGTACTTTTATGAATCACATGGGTTATTCATTTTCAAGCATGGCTAATTATATTTTTCCAAAATTTTTCATCTTTCTCGATAAGATATCTTTAAAACCCTTCGTCAGAAGTTTTTTGTTTTAATTTTTCATATTGCATGATACTTGATTATTGAAAATAAAAGTTTTTGGTTTTTTTATCTTTAGGAGGTGCGGCTAAATAATTCGATATATGAGCGTATCGTCAACATTTGCCATACACAACATGTTAAAAATCGACTTTTTAATAATTAATTACACGAAAACTCTTCGTCAGATATCTTTCAAAAATTTATTTTATACTTATCTGATAGCAATTAACAACATATTAAAAAATTAGTTATATATCTAATAATTGTCTTAATGTCCGTTCTACCTTAACAATATATATTATAGTTTGTTTGAAATGACGACAGGATAATCCTATTTGTCAAAGAGTAGGGGTATTTTGCAATTTGCTTATATTTTGTTATGCCGTGAGAATATTCTGGGTTTATTTTTAATGTTACTCACTAATTCAAACTAACACTGTTCAGTTAAGTTTAATTTAAAATTAATTATTTATTCAACTTCCATTAAAATCACTATTAAACACAAAAAAATTGTTATATGTTCTAATATTCTTATTTTAGATTATGAACTACACACTGCATCATTAAACTTCACTTTCTGAAACCTTTGACAACTTCTGTTTTCTAATGCAGGCCCTAAGGTTATACTCTCTCGAGAGCTAGCCAAAGACTAATTTATTATATTTTCTGTCAATTTAACATTGCATAAAGAATAACTCTTTATCAACGTTAAACGGATACATTGCACTGCAATTCAGCATGATTAAATTTAACATAATCGAGGTGGAGACATAACAGTTTATGAACAATAGTTCTTGGAAAAGGTAGAATTGAATTAATAAAATGTTTAATTAAGTTCCAGTTTCGCGCATTCTACAAAATAAGCGTTTCGTTCTGAAAGATTTCGATGCAGTTTCAATTTCATTTATTCGATTGTAAAAAGATATTTGTTGGAAGTTGTCTCATAGTTTCGTTTTTCGTATTTTGTTAAGAATATATAGGTATCTCTAATATACGAAGTTGTTTTTTCATTGAATAGATAAAATTCTATATGATATTAAATTATTCGATTTAATATTTAAATAAAAATATATTTCGAGATGTGGGCTGATTATTATTTGAGAGTATACATATGCCGCGACTAAAACGCACTTGCGTGATGTCACAATAATGATAAAAGGTCGCCCAGGATCTAACAGTATAATGGTTCACTAATGTCAGACACAGATACACCATGGAAACAATCCTTGGAATACACTGAGAAATACGTTGGGTTAAGCTTGAGAACATCTATGTTATTGAAACGAAATAAGTATCAAATCAACCCAATATTAGATTAAGTAAATATTTTGATTTTTCAAATTGGATAAGTAGTATTGGAAACAATCACTCAAATATTATTGTTTTAGAAGAATAACTTTAATAAAATAATTAATTCATTTCAAAAATTTGATTACTTTTGTATTTTTTTTAACCTAACAATGTCCCGAATTTAATTGTGAATATGCTCAATTATTTTATTGAAATTATGTGCTTGATTTTGCGATTGGAAACATACTGCATGAAGCGTATTATCATCTGATGAATATTTTTCAAAAGTCTATTTTATAAATGATGAAACCAAATGATGAATTTGGCTGAAAAAATTTCACTAAATTTTTAATCATATTCGTATGATTTTGTATGAAAATATTCTAGATATTACTCAAAACACTGTACAGAATTCTCTTATTTCATGTAAATCTCAAAATAATATCTTTAGATTTATCTATATGCAAGTAAAAAATTACTAATTGTACAACATTTATTAATTCTTGTTGAATTTACTCTGTAGATTTCGCAAAATTTGTTAAAATTTATTTAAAATTTCCTGTCGCGCTTATATATAATAAAAACTTAGACAAATAAATCTGAAATTTACGTGGACGATACTTGAGGCTATCATATGACCATAACCACTTCGAAATTTACAAATAAGGTTTACAAGTAGTCCAATAAAATTAGAGTATAAAGATGTATGCAAAAATCCAGCTTATTATCTCTCATTCCAAAGTTAACTCCTTTTTTTGGCTAATTTTAATAATCTAAAGGTGATTTATTTCACAAACATCATAACAATAATTTTCCAGATTCAGATTTGAAAAAGTCAAAACTAAAATTGTCAAGGATCATTACTTTTCTTTCAACACTTTATAAGATAAAAATATGTAATGAATTAAGTGAAATGTTGAAAAAAAAACATATCCAATTATAAAATGATATCATATAGCGTATATTGAATGACGCTTACAATCAGTGAAAGGTAGCAAGCCGTCTCTGGGAAACCTGCGGAGTGTGTTGATGGGAATAGAGGATGAGAATTGGCAGTGTTAAAAGGTGTAAGAGTATCCCAAGCGAATCGCAGTGGGATTGAACTTGCTTGAAATGGAATAATATCCAATAATCTAGCAGCCTGCGGCGAATGAGGGGTAGAAAAAGAACGGGGAAGGATAGCAGTGAATTAAACGGGAATGGGGGATAAAAAGCAGTGTTATCGGGACATCGCAGGGTCGACGTTAGCACCCAACTTTCGAAACTCCCATCATCATCCATTTTCACTTCTCTATATACATATCTATTTATATATTTATCTCTATATCTCTTTCACTAGGGCTTTTGCTGACACTAGAGAGCAAAACCATTGGGATGTGCTAACCAACGAGATGGAATGAGGAAGAGGGATTGGTAGCGAAAGAGCGCGTGGGCGAGAATGTGAACCGCCCATTGAAATTAATTATTGATCTCGGATATGAGTGGGAGAAAATGGTGGTGGTCGAATTCCGAAAGCTTGCGTGCGGTTGCCATACAATTGATGAGAGAACCGAGAATGGCAAGAATGGAATAAAACGTCATTGTCGCTCTAAACATTTTATCAGTTATTCATAAAAAAAAAAAAGAGCGAAAAAATATACTATTATTGGATTGGCTTTTTGTTTCGCTTTTGAACCACGTTTGATAATTTACACTTTGAATGCCGTTGCAAGTATGAGAAAAAAATTTTTTTTTCAATAATAGGAAATTGTCATTTGACGAGGTTTATTGAGAAAGGAAAATTTGATTTGTTGACAGTGATGAGTGAACATAAAATGAAGGAATATGGTGTAGTTTTATTTAGTGAAAGGTAATTGAGTCAATAGCTGCTTTGGATTGATGTTGAAGGCATTGGAAACGGTGTTGCACTACCTGGTCTCGACCTATTACCACTTGTTTGTTTAATTGACTCTCTCTTTGGCACGATGTACCGAATAATCTGAATTTAAAAATTTGAAATAACATGACAAAAAAAAATTGAATATTAATAAAAATATAATTAAATAGTAAATTATTACTTTTATCTAATAGTTTGAAGAATAAAAAAATGATATTTTGGTATGAATGGAATAATGAGTCAATAAAATTATTGTTCCATAACTTTTTTTTCACCTCTTAATAAATATATTCAGTATGAAAAGATTTATTAAAGAGTATGTTTTATTTTCGTTTTATATTCAATGGTAAATTTTGAAAAAAAAAAATCATACTTCAACTCAGATTAAAATGATACGGTACGGATTTTACTTGATTCTTTTTTTTCAACAAGAAATAAAAAAGAAAAGCCCAACTAAATTATTAAAAAATATAAATGTTCGTTTGACAGTTTTAGTCAAAAAAATTTTGAATTAATCTAAGCAATATCCTTAATCACCTCCTGTAATTCTGCTTTAGTAAACATGTGGAACATCGCACCCGGTGTCATAGTCATAACTTCGATATTTGTTTCATTCAATTTTTCTTCCATAACTTGTTTTAAAATTGTTAATGTTGCTTTAATAGCTTCCTTCAATGTCATTGACTGCAAAAAAAAAAAAAAAAGAAAAAAAGATTAAAACATTGAAATCATCATCACAATTTTCATCAATTTATAAGTATTCATCGCAAAAGAAATAACAATATATTGCACAAATAATGATATTCTTAATTATAATTTGAATCGAACATTATGCTTTGTTAATAAAAAAAACTCTACCTTATGAAAGACTTCTTGAAGGGATTGTTGTGCGCCTTCACTTCCAGATCCAATAGCTTTAGCATCGAATTGTACAAATGTACCAGATGGATCCATATGAAATAATTGTGGTCCCTTTTCATCAATACCGGCAAATAAAATGGCAACACCAAATGGTCGAGACATTGCACTGCCGTCATCATCACTATCCCCAAATTGAATAGCAAGATTTGATACAGCCTGTGCTACTGATTCAACAGTCATTTTTTCATTGTAAATAAACCAATGATTTTGACACTCAGCGCGTGCTCGATCAATCATTGTTCGTGAATCTGCCATTAATCCACTGCCAGCACAACCAATATGTTTATCAACTTCAACAATTTTCTCAATTGTCGTTGGTTCCATTAATGTTGATGTTATACGTCTTTCAGCCGCTAACACTACCCCTTCAGATGTTGAAATACCTATCACTGTTGAACCCAATTTTATCGCTTCAATGGCATATTCGACTTGAAATAAACGACCTTCCGGTGAAAATGTATTCACCCCACGATCATATTCTGAACGTGTAAGAAACATCTGTAATGAACAGAAAACAATAATGAAAATTAAAAATGATTATAAATTGTAATTTCAGTATATTTCAGTACAATCGAAATATTGAAGGTTATGAATGTCAATATAAAAATTGATTTATTCTTCATTTAGAATTGATTACTACAATATAAAAATAAATTAAATTGCCGACTTTATTGACTATAATAAGGAAATAAATTAAAACACATAAGAAATGAGGAAATATTTTTGTTATAACCAATGACAAAGCAAAAGAGAAACATCAAAGTATCAATTTACATCATATAAATATGCAAATAATTGATAATAAAAAAATATTATTTTTATTTATAATTAGTTGAATTTTACCTTGATAGATATAAGTTATTTTATTTAATTAACTGAATAAAATTCAAAAAAGACAAACTTCTGTTATAAACGCCAGTCACGATAGAGAGGAATAGCAATATATAAAAATAGGTTATATGTATAATGTGCAAACTATATATAATTGTCATATACATGTAACCGAGAAACGGTGATGTGCGCACCATCATTCAGATGTTGTACGAACTAAAAAAATTTTGATACTTTCATATAGATATACGTGTACAGTTAGACTCCTCCAATATTCCCTGGTTGCGGCTTTGTGTGTGTGTGAGCTCTCTGTCTGAAAGATGAATCCTGAGAGAATGTTGTGCGCAGTAGGTACAGCAGTACAACAACTCTACTCTGCAGATAAGTAGAGATGTCACACAGCCAGTGAAAAGTAGTGATCTGCTGAGTAGGCTTAATAGCCGTAGGTACATTCGAAGCGCAACTCCTCTTCTGCAGCCTTTTTGTACCATTGTCATGGATGTACTGCTGCATCTAAAGCTGGGTACGCACTAGGCGAACAAAGGCGAACGAACATCAGCGAAACAATGCTTTTGGCCAATGTGGACGTATGACAAACATTTTCGTTCGTGTTCGCCAAGGTTCGCTCGTCAGGCGGTACATCAAAAGGAATTTCGGCCATATTCGTTCGGTCTGTTTTCTAGTATGGACGGGTTTACTGCTGCTCAGTACAATCACTTATGAGTAATGCGTGTATATCTATATTACCGCGATTCCGGCGAAAACAAAAGAACGTCAATGAAAGAATTCATTCGCATTTGTTCGTGCAGTGTGGACGGCGATGCCAATTTTGCATCGAAGGCCAAACAAATTCTGACAAATTTATCTGAAAGAATTCCTTCGCCTAGTGTGTACCTGGCCTAAGATACACGATAGTCAGTGTTGCCAGTGTGTTGAAAAAATCTTTCGACAGATAAGTAGCATGTCTATAATAATACGAACATGTATATAAACATACATTGAATACTTCTACTTATATCATGTTTTCACAATTGCTCACCTCTAGTGAATAATTAAATAATTGCTAACTGCAACATCGATTCATTCGTTTAACAAAACTCTTTAGTTTATCCGTTGTTATTTCCCTTGAGAAAACAAGGTATCTAATAATAAAAGATGTTTGTTCAGAGATTTTTCCGGTTTGTGCAAAGTTACAGAATTTCACAAAGGGCTCGAATTATTATTTACCAAACTTTCAAAGGACCTGTAAATGTAAGAATCACTTATGAATATGCAGAGCCAATAATTAAAATGTAGAGATAAAATACATGTTGCAATTGTTACAGAAATATTGTACAAATAAATCGTTAATGAATGTTCCAGTAATATCATTAAGTTTATGGGGTATTGTCAAAAAAAATGACTCTAATGATAATTCGATGACAACAAAGAAACTGGTAGCAAAAATCGATGCACTCTATGATAATAAAGAATACGAGAAAATTCATGACATATCAACTAAATATAAGGTATGAATGAAAATCAAAACTCCGAAAAAATAATGTATGTATACAATAAATATAGATGTTATTTAGTTGCAAGATCCGATATATTAATTGTTTGAAAGTTAACAATATTTTACAGTTAGTTTATGGTTTATTAATTTCTTACAAAGAATTTATCATTTATGAGGAATCACAGAATCATTATTACAAATAATTGAAAAAGTATCGGAAATAATAGTTTTTTTTTTCAAATGTACAATAATGAAATCATAATTGTACTGACTACTTACGCGACTGCGGAAAAGTTCAATTTTTTCTCTAGCGGTAGTTTTACTTTTCCTTTTACCTCCGTTGGGAAAAAGTTTTAATGTCATGGGAAACTTATATAAAACTCATGCATTTCTACAACTAACAGCTAGGTTAATTTTAGTATATTTGTTTGTCAAAATTTTTTTTTGCCAACAACCATAACCAAGAACTTTATAATAATTTTTTCGCAATCATCCCAATACAATTATGGTCTTAATTATTGCACATTTGAAAAAAATTTTATTTGGAGCAGAAGTGATTTTTCATAGTTTGCCGTCTATTATCCGCCTTACTTTATACGGTAAATAAACTCAAGCGCGCCTGAAAAGTCTCACTTCTCCTTATGAAATAATTTACTATTATTTGTTTATTTTATAATTTTTCAATTTCAATTTGTGTTTAATATAATATTTTCTTCAAAAAGAAATTATATGATTAGTTTAATTTCTTATATAAAAAGAAAGCCACAAATAGATCAATTTTGTTCTTAAAATCAACTAAAAAAGAATGGTAATATTTAAGCTAGTGAATTAATTAAAGTATAGTAATTTAATAGAATAGCAGTCGATTAATTTATTCTAAGATTAATGATAGTCAAATATTGTGCACTTTGACATAAGTTATAATCATTTATTGAATGAAGAAGGTAATGATGGCGATTACTAAATGTAACATCTAGAATATAAATCATTAATATTGATGATATTTAATATTTATTTTAGGACAGTCAGGATGTCGAAATATTGTGGCGACATTGCCGCGCTTTGTACTATATGTCAAAAACGGCGAGTGATGTTGAAGGAAAAAAAATGATTTACGAGGCTTACAATTTGATAATGAAGGCACAATCAATATGTGATAATCATTGGGCTGTTCATAAATGGATTGCAATATTATTGGACTCTAAATCCAGTTATGAAGGCATGAAAGAACGATTGAAACAGTTATATACAGTCAAACAACACATGATGGTAATTATGCAGAAAAACATTTATGATAATTAGTTAAAGTAATGAGACAAAAAATTTCAATCATATTACGCATTGCGTGTAAAAATTGAAAATTTTTCCTTCTTTTATATGTATGATAATTCTTATGAACTATAGTCATCTAGTTGCTCTAGTACCGAGTTGACATACCATATGTGCCCCTCAACAATTTATTTGATCGTCACTCGTTCGTATCGGTTGTTTCATTATATTTGTTAACTTTTTTCATACCTAATGTCTCGTATTCAAAATATATTTTTAATGCCATCTTAAATTATATATTCACTTGATAATTTATATAAAAGTTTACGGTAAAAGTGAGAGTCAGATGATGAAAAACTTTTATATTATTTTGTATTAATGTATTTTTATACACTTTTCTATTATTTATTCGGAAATATGATTTCTTCTTGAATGATATTTGTTCTTTTATTTACGAGTATCTAAAATTTTCATCATGAGACGATTGACTTAAAATCGATTTGGTGTAATTAATCAACTTGCCATCGTTCAGAAAAATGAAGGCGACCGCGTGTTTATGAATCGACTGGAGTCGATTATCTCAGAGTCACCTATATTATACTTCATAATGTAAACGATATATAACTTCCGGTTCTTTATAAACAGAATAAGTATATTGTACAGTTTTTATTTTATTATTGATGCAAAATATTTTCAGGAAGCAATTAAGCTGAACCCTCATGATGCTACAACTTTGTATATGCTTGGGAATTGGTGTTATTCAGTGTCTGATCTTGCTTGGTACCAACGAAAAATTGCATCAGCCATATTTGGTCAAGTTCCGACCTCAACATTTGAAGAGGCATTGAAATATCTCGAAGCAGCTGAAGAGATTGATCCTATGTTTTATAGTCAAAATTTATTATTGCTTGCTAAAACATATTTAAAATTGCAGCGGAAAGATGATGCAATCAAATATTTGAAAATAATTGGCGACTTTCCGGCGCGCACTGATGAGGATCAGAAGGCAAAACAGGAAGCGACAAAAATATTGGGTACTATTTGATTCAGGGACCGAATTCAATACATAATATAATTATATAACAACATTTATTTAAACGTTAAAGACCAGATATATAAATTATATGCACTCATGTTAAGGAGTTTATTGTACATTTACATATTTCTAAATGAATATTTCAAATTCCGATGAATTACAAATTTTTGATGATGCTAAGATTAAAAAATTGTACCATGACCTGTCAATTAATAATATTCAAAAAAACGATATACATATTAATATGGATATATAGTATAATAAGACTTGAAACTTGTATCGCTAAGAATAGGATTTAGTGCTTCTGTTGTTTCTATTTTATGTTTTGTTAATTTTGTACTTCTTATAAAAGTAATTCTATCATTCATATTACTAGGAAACGTTACATTACTTTTACATTAAACCGAAAATATTTTTATACAAAATGTTGCTGATATTGTTTTAGTTTCTCTTATAGCAATTGAATTTAGACTATACTATGTGATTAGAAATAAGACAATCTAATATTCACACATGGAACAAAAAAAAATTAATTCATGTTCGTAACTATTTAACAAAATTCGTTATAACGTAGAATAATATATATAAAATATATCAATATAGAATGATAATAAAATTCGAATATTAACGCATTATAAAAAAAGTTTGTTCAAATTTTTTTCATACGATTTATCCAATGAATGAATAAATACGTCAAGAAATCATCCATTTTATTTGTTAAGCATATTTTATGTTCTATTAATGCTTTTCTGTCGATAGGTGTTGTATATTATGAAAATTAGTTGCTGACTTTAAGTCACTTATCATAGGATATGTTAGACATTCATTTGTATTTAGTCCATAACTATTTTGATCTATTACATCTGTATGTGTAGCATGATGACTTCCTGCGTTGCATTGATCTTCATTATATAGTTTACGTGAATAATTTGCGAGAAGTTGTGTGGCTGATATATTACTTGTATTATCAATGCATAATGGAAGAAATCGTCCAGGTGTTGCATTGATAGTATCGTGCCCACCTGAAACAACATGATCATTGTTCCTTAAGTTTTGCAGGGGAATGATATTGTTAGCAGCCTCATGTTGTGAACAATTATCAACATTGGCATTAGATCCTGTGGTATTTTGGCTATCTGTTGCATTATTGTCCTGATGCGTGTCATCAAGAGCCGGATTCCAAATTTTTTGACGATTTTCATTTAATTGCTTTTCCACTGGTTTGAGTACACAATACTGCATTTCATGATAGATTTTATTATGCAAAGCTAGATTGATTGGATCATTTTTTAACAGAGGCAATATAATAGGATCGTTGGCATTGTAGTCACCATCTGGAGGGCGAGCCATACTCCAATTTTTCCCCAACAAACTGAATAAACAAACAATAATGAAAGATAAAAATATTCAAAAATAAGCGGAACAAAACACTGAACAAAAAAATTTTATGACATCAAATGAATAACATAAGTTTCAAATCAATATTTATTATAGAAAATGAATACTCATTATCCGAAGCCAATATTTGGTTCCATTTGATGAGTCTTTTCTTTGAACAAATTTTTTTTGTTAGTGAAACAGTAGTTTCAAGTTTTATAATAAATAAACAAGTTTTTTTTTTCATTCGTACATTTGATCAATATTAAATATACATATATATGTATATATATATCTTCAAAAATTTATTTTTCGTTAAGCTTTAAATAAAAATTCCACAAAAATCGATACACTTTGTTAATTCTTTTCACTTATGACGTTGAAACTGGAAGTTTTAGTAAGAAAATAAATAATTCGTATTATAATACTTTGACTGTTTGTAAGTTCTATCAATAAATGTCATTGAATATGCCATATTAATTTTTTTTTCTAGACGTATCAATTAACACTGTTATTATGAACTAAAATCATTTAATAACTGAAATAGTCGAATGTGAAATATATATACATATCTAAAATAAATATGTTTGTTGATTTTGTTGAAGCAAAAGTAGAAATCAACATCGGGTATCTCAAATGAAATATTTCACTCTTATTATAAGGTCGTTTTATTTCATTTTTATTTTACTCAATATTTCACGTTAATTCTCATCATATTGATAAACTTTATGATATGATATTAATGAAAAAAAAAACGAGGATCAAAGCATTCTTATTTGTGAAAAAATGAAATTTTCACTATTATTATAATGAAACGAAAATAATAATAATAATAATAATAATAATAATAAATAAAAAAAAATCGACTCATTTTTATTTAATAAAATATTATCACAATTCACGATTTCAAAAAATAAATTGAATACTCACAAAATAAACTTATCAACTATCAAATTTACAAAATGAAGTTACTGCAAATTCAAGTATTAATTGAACATACGAAACGTTCTTCATGAGCAAAACGTTCGAACTGATGGTTTTTCGTCAAAAGTTATATACTGTCATTACAATACCAATGTGTTAGCCAATCAGATTAAACCTTTCGATATCATTACCTTTGACGTGAATATAATGTACAAACCTTCATTATGTAAACTTACCCCCATCAGTTTATGGCTAGCTAAATTTTATGACTAAGCACCTTTCGAAGTGAATTATCTTGGATGTATTCATTATTCTATAGTCAGGACATTAACTTTTATGAACAAATAGAAAGGTATATACTTAAGCTATAGCATTCGTGAATATTTATTTCAAAAATACACTATCTCATGTACGGCTACGTAATTATAACTTATTTAAGCATGAATAAATAATAATTTAATTATGATAATATGAGCAAGGATGAAGTCAAATTTATTAGAAGAAGATTATGATTCACGTTTAAACAAATATTAATTTATGTAAATCGTTACGGAATGAGTAATGAATTATAATTAACATTAAAACTTGGTATTTGTATATAAATATGATATTAAATGATATTAAAAGGATTTTTATTGTTAAACAAAGTAATAAATTTTTTCTTATAGATACTAAAATGTTTTTCATTTTTATATTAGAATTTTATTTCATTGCATTGCGATTTATAAGTTTCGTTCAATCGATTTTGCAATAATTTTTGTATGTCAACTTACTCAAAAATACATAAGGAAAATATGAAAATAGTTTGAAAATATACTTGGTAAATTTTCTCGTATTGTTGAAATACGTTAGGAGTGGATACATGTGAACATTAAAATCGAAAAAATATATACATTCACATTTTCTATAAGTTTATCGAGAATATTTTTTTTATTGAGAATTTAATAAATAGATGTGAAAAAAAATCATTCACTTTAGTCTATGTTCAAGTTTATTACCTTGTGCAGCTGCTTATTTGATATGTATAAATAATCACAATGACATTAATCGCAAATATCGTAATGTATTGTATGTTTTGTATAATATGTCGTATGCTATCAACTTATGTGAAATGGTAATAAATAAAAGAAAATTCATTCAAGAGTATAAAAAAAATGAATAAACATAAATTTAAAACTAAAATACAAACAAATTATTTTTGACGAATATTTAACAAAAAAATTTTATAACCTAACAATAATATCATTTCATTGAGTTCATTTTGGAAATTTGTAATTTGATCGTTCCTATATTTATTTGTTTGTTTTTATTTTGTAACTTTCCTATTTACACGTGTATTCTTCGGTGCGTTCCATACATAAGTCACAATGTACACGACAACACCAATGAAATTTACACCTGCACTGCCAAGTTTTCGTATATTGATGAGTATTGTACCCACGGCCGCAACACATCAAATCACAACCATCAGTACCTGGAAAATTATTGGAATGAGCATGTGTCTGAAATCGAAACTTATTAAAATTTATTGCCATATTTGAAAAGTTAGTCATTTTATTATCTAGTTTTATTGACTTATTGTTAAATTAATACAATGAAAATGTATCCCTTAATAGGCATCAATTTTTCCGTAAAGGAATATATATGTATATGTAGGTATATATAGTTCATTATTGACCTTTACTTGATCTATTACACATTCTTCCTTGTGTACCCATACTGCCTTGGGTATAATCAGGCTCGCAATAATTGGGAGATGGCTGAAGATAGACAAGTTCACTACGTTTCGGTATTCGCTTTTGACTTATATCAGATGCCACGGTAATGACTTTAGTTCTTTTCAATATTAAGTACGGTTGTTTGACATTTGACAATTTCTTCAAGGTTTGACGATTAGCCGGATGGGTATTTAAAATTTCATCCGGTTTCCCTCGAACCTTTGCATCATTTTCTAATATAGGAACAACTTCTAGTGATGATTGGTCCGGATAATCATCGTTCTGAAAAGATGAAAAAATATACATATAGTTTATTACTTAATATATTTATACCAGATAATATCGCTGTTAAAGAGATACGTATAGCATCCACTATTTATTATTGCGCATTCATATATTGATTTCATGATATTCTATACAAATGTTCATGTTTATGAAATGTATCATGATTATGAAATGCGAAATATATTCACATTTATTCATTTCGTACGGCTATTCTTGGATTTTCGTTCACTTTTAGATTATCTGGTTAACTGAAGACATAAGTGACTTTTCTAAAGCACATTATATTGCTT
This sequence comes from Microctonus hyperodae, assembly GCA_030347285.1. NCBI lineage: Eukaryota > Metazoa > Arthropoda > Insecta > Hymenoptera > Braconidae > Microctonus > Microctonus hyperodae. The sequence continues at coordinate 4,732,363 of JAQQBR010001835.1, forward strand.
TTATATTTTCAATTAGATAATTTTTCTATTATTAAAGACATAATATACAGTGCTCCCTTCACATAAAGATATATAGCGGCTATATTATACCCTCAAGCATAATTCATTTCGTAATTGGGATCCGACACGGAGGCGTGGCTTAAAAAGCATGTCGGTAGAAAGTACACATTTTACAAAATATAACCCATGTGACAGTAGTACAAATAATCGAAATATTATTAAAATTGATATACTATCGTGGATGAGTAAAAACTTAAATCAAAAAAATATTTACGGTGCGGAATGAATTTTGTTAGCCGGAAATTTGAATAAATGTGGAACAAACCGCGAAAAGAGTGACAAAAATGTAACCACGATTACCGTGTTTTGTATACAAACCTATTATATCAAAGAAAATAACCACATGAAATGAATGTAATGATATGTAAAAGTGGAAAAATAATTTTTGTAATTAGTTCATGCAAGGCAAACTTAGGAGTAAAATGTAAATATGCCGTGGCAATTACACTATTTTATTGTTATCGGTAAGTTAATAAAGATTTCTAACGTCTAAATACTTCTAAATATTGACATACTACATTCAAATGAATAAAAAAAAATTGTTTTTTGGCGAGCGTCCTAAAATATGATGTTATACGAACTCAATATAGTCCGTTAAGTATACGTGTCAATTTTTTGGACGAATTTACTATTTACGGCCGCATTTACTTGGACTATTTTATAAAACTATTATACTGTTTTAAATATATTTGTCGACATTTTCCTGGTAATAAATTTAAATTTCGCTGCATTGGCGGCTTCATAAATTTCGGTAGGATCGTCACTATCACTATCACTCATATTTTGCTTTTTTAATCTTGTACTTAATCGTTTATATTTTCGCTTTATTTTGAATGCAATACTGACAGAAACAAACATTTGTTGATAAATTGTGTAATAACGTAATCATTTCTTCCTTCATGGGTAAATAGGATTTTTTAGGCTAGTGAGAAAATCAAACAAAAATCACCGCGTGCTGTCAAGTGATACAATCACAACTGTCCGATAAAACAAAAAATGATGTTCAATCATATGAATATTGACAGGGTGAACTGTTGTATCTGTAGGTGGCACCAAAAAAAAATTAATCCTCCGGCACAAGAAATTTTACCGTGCCAGACCTATAAAAATTAGCATTGGCACTCAACAGAAAATGCTAGCAATAAAATAAAAATTCACATTTACCCTGTCAAAATATCATATGGCGTTTATATATTGTTATATCGAAATCATTTGATGAATGGATAAATATATGAATGAAACAAATTATCATACA
>JAQQBR010000006.1:251962-272402 GCA_030347285.1 Microctonus hyperodae
GATGTGTCGCATCACTGTCTTCAATCCATAGATCGTGATAATTTGATAATCCTTCGAACGTTGAAGATGATAATGCTACTGAGACAAATGATTTTACTCTATCATCTTCATTACTTGATTTCTTAGGACATTCATTCAAAAAATGTCTCTTCTGTAACAATTATGACAGTCGTAGTTCCTTTTACAATAGTTCAAGTACTCTTGGCATGGTTTATTGGTATAATCACTTTTAAAATATCCAGACTCAACACATTTGTGACATTTTAATTTTGATTTATCTGACCAATTCTTATTGTGACTAGAAACTTCTCTATTTTTATTCCTAATGGAGTTTTTCTTTGACTAGTTTTTGCTAGACTTGTTCGATTTATCTATGAGTGCATTTACTTACTGTCTCTGGTTCACGTCCTTGTAGTTTTATCCATCTTACTGCAAACGATTTCTTGAATTTATGAGTATTTTGTCAACTTCAGCCCCTGACTGCCAGACTGTCAAAAAACAATTTAAAATTCAAGACATTAATCAACTGTCTTCAACATCTGCTTTATTAGTTTTTAGTTCTTGTGCCAGCTCATCAATTGAGCAGTATAACAACTCTACTCTTTAGATCTCTACTTTTCATGATTTCACCAAAATTCAACTCATATTATTGGTTGGAATCGTGAAAAGTAGTAATAAGTAGAGATCTGGAGAGTAGATTTATAGTACTACCATCAATTATTAAATAATTCTCAACTGCTATGAGTGCTGTCTTTATATCATCATATTTGTAAGCAAAAAATTATTGTTGCAAGGTGTCAACATATTTTTGACTTTTCTGTCTATACTATGTTTCCAATCTTTCATTCACATTTTCTGATGTTTAATAAGCCCTAATTTTTAGAGCAATATTTTCTTCCACATTTAATTCAATAATAGTTTGAGCTTCTACATCATTTATTAGCCCAAACTGCATGGTCCTCGTATGATGTGGCATTATGTTTAGGAATCTCACCAATAACCATTTCAAGTTGTTCTTTGATTCGAAGCAATAGAATTAATTTCAATATCCAATCTACATAGTTCGACTGTCCATTTCCTTCTATATACTCAACTAGCTTGCCTAAATTCAATCTAGCATCCATCTTCTCCTGCCTCGTGTAATTTTTGAGGTTATCTCAACGTTGATTGGTCTTGGACCATAACTTATTGAAGATTTCTTGCGTTCAGTGAAACTGATATGCCAAGAATTGGCATTTTACTTTTATTCGTGATTAATTGTAATATAATTTATTAGGCCAAACAATATACAAAAAACATAAACATCAATAAAGTGCAAGAAAAAGAAAGTTATCAGTATATAAAATAAATTCTGACCAACTTTATTTTCTTTTCCACTACATGCAGCAATGACGAATATAATTTTTACACACGGAACGAGGTACAAAAAAAATATGCGCACATGGGTACAACAGTCATGACAACTGCTTAATTCAAAATTTTCCAACAGAGAATGAAAAACAAAAGAGTATCTTTTAAAATTGATTTCAAGTGGGGCGCGAACATAGAATAAGTATTTAAGTAATTCAATTGCTGTTCTCTTTAATTTTTTCACAGTAATTTTCTTTTTTTTCAATACATTTCAAAAGTCACTTTAATATAATAGAAAATTAAAAAAAAAAAAAAGACTACAATTAGATCAGTATACCTATAAAGATTACGAATTTTGAGTACGAGAAGATTAGAGGAAATTCATCAAATTATCAAAATTCATGTGTAGATATTTTTGCAAAAAAAGTTTTCTCAGCAATATCTTGAAAACCGTGTTGATTAATTTTTTGTATATAACTTATAAAAAAATTTTCGTACGATTTAAAAGTGTCAAGGTCAAAATAGTGTGCGGCTTAGAAAAGAATGACTCACATGCAAAACCCACGAAACTTATCATTTCATGTTAGGCATTATATTGCAGCGTAAGCTTTATATGTTTATTAATCTCTTACACTATACCCACATATTTCCAAAACATGTGTGTAGCACAATACGGATATTATGCAAGCCGCGCTATTATACCATGAAAGACAACTGTTGCGGTTCAATTAAAAAAAATTTCCGCTGCCCAAGAAATAATGACTAAGTAAGTAAATTTGATCAAATTAGTAACGAAAATTTATACCAGGAAAAGTGAAGTCATAAGTTCCGAGTGAATTTAAACTTAATTTCGCTATGTCAAGTCACGTATAGATTTGAGAAATGACACTTTTCTACAGGCAGTCGTAATTGAGAAGCCCATTTATAATTTGTCTGTATTTTACTTTCTTGATTAATATACAACATTGTTCTCAATAATTTCATTATTCATTTTTTTATCTTTAAACATAAAAATAAAAAAACGTGATTTCTTGAGATTTTGGTGAAAAACTACCTGCGTGCGCTCCTTGACTCTCAATTCTCTATAGTTATTCTGTCGGTATGATAGAATGCTATATTGACACCGCAAATAATATGAAAAAAGTTGTCATATTCATGCATATAATGAAAAAAAAAAAGTATTTGTAACAATTTAAGGAGGTGTATCTCTAGTCTTCTGCACATTTTGTCAAAAATATTTTTTTTTTGTAGTAAAATTTGTTGAATCATTCTGATTTTTTTATTCATCATAATCCACTTGGGATATTATTTGTTTATTGACAGTGGAGGAAATTATAAAGATCTGTAATTTCCTTTACTACAAAATCAAAAAAAAGAGAAAGAGAGAGTCTCTATATCAACACTATAAAGTTTGATGACTCGAAGGATATAAACACTATCGCCAATTACATTCCGGAGTACAGCCAAAATATTGAAATATTGTCTCAACCAATTAATATATGAGGACAAAAGAACCAATGGACTATGGAAAGGGCAATCCATTAGCAATCGAATCGTCGAGAGGTGAATCTCGGTCGATTGTAAGATAACCATTTGTTAGTTAATATCGTCGTTTCGGATGAATTGCAACAGACATTGTCGGCAATGTAAACTAATTGGTGTAATAACATATTAAGGAGGTTCAGAAAATATATATATGTCAACACGAGGTATATATAACGATTATCTACGACGCGGCAACGTTGCTTTACAGCTATGCTGCGCGCGCACTGTCAACTGTATAACTGTATTATGTAAAAAGTAAATGCCATCACATTACAATAAAATAAAGTCATTAATTATATTATAATATGGCGATGGTAAAAAAAAAGTCTTTTTGGAAAGGTACAAGAGTAACGGAGAAAGTATATAAAGCGCGAATGAATTAGCAGAAAACAGGAATATCAAATAAAGTTATGATAATGATAATAATTATATTACTTATTTTATATTCAAGTCGAAATATACATTACTAAAAAAAAATTTTTGAATATAAACTCAAACATTTATTTTTAAGGCGGTAACACTATATACATATCAAGTTCGAATTCATTTCAAATAGCGCGCGCGTGCACGAATTATCCTCATTGCAGCGAGGTTGCCATATCTTCATTACGTAGCAGGAATTGCTGTTCATTTTCTTTTTTATTCGTGATTTTTTGTTATAATTAAGTACCCTCAGAACATTTTTAAATAAGAAAAATATTCTTTGGAATATCGTTTCTTATCTGTGTCTGTTTTAAGTCAACCTATCCTTAATTTACGAATATATAAGCAATTGAATGCGGATACCTCGTGATTTTCCATATGAACGCGTGTTAACAGACTCGAAATATAATTATTAATAACTTTTTTGATATGTACGCTCAGCCCTTGAAAATTTCCAAAGTTCATTTTTAGAATATAATCTAATAATATTCGCGATTTCACCGATCTCCATCCTTAATTTTTCGTTAGTAGGGAACCTCCTTAACGCGAAGTTGGAGTAATACAAAATCAAGCGGTTGATAACAAATCAGTTAATAAACAAGTCATATAGCTATCATAACTTCTATTGTTAGGGGAGCTCAAGATGATAAATGTGTGTGGATGCGAGCATCGTGAGGACCTATTGAATTGTAAAGATTAGATGCTTACAAGAAAAAAGTTTAGATGATGTGTTCCTTTTCACTAGTAGGGGGAGAGCGTACAGGCGTTGAAAAATGTAAAAAATAAACAGTCACAAAGAAATATTTGGGCGTTAGATATTAATTATGTATATGACCCACGTGTTTCTGATAATAGAGGAATATTAATCTGAACGTTTGCAAGGGGGGGGGGCATACGAAGGGGTAGAAAATTGGAAAAAAATTTTATTCAGTCGCATCAAATATTCAGAAGAATGTTAAGTGTACCCTAAATAAACCCCTATTCAGAAAACTGACGATTTGCACGCGACTAAAAGTCTCTGGTCCTAAACAACATAACGTTAGAGGAAGGTTGGGAAATCGACCAATCAGAGAACGCTACTTTCTCATATTCATTCATTCGTTTTACCCATGTTATATTTTAAACCGGAAAAAAGATATAATTCCAGCTGTTCTATTGGCATAAAAATAACTATATTATTGTCACAAATGCCATTTTCGTCTATATATTGAAAAGAATATGATGTGCATTCCATCAGACGAGCGTTTTTCGACTCATATGTGATTACCGCACTCGTTACGCCAGGCTGACAATCTTCACCCCCGCCGAAAAACGGTCGTTTCTCAGTGTACAATATACTATACTGTATTTTATTTTTCATTCGAAATCATCGAATGAAGGGATTGAATAGAAGGATAGGACGTAATCATCAATATACGTGTTTTCAGGAGAGAGTCCAAGCAAAGGATCCACCATCTCACTATCTTTCTAAGCTGCGGACTTATTTGGATCCTAAAGCTTCAAGAAGTCATCGAGTAAGTGTGCGGAGCCTTTTATCTTATTTTATTTACAATTAGTTCTTTTTCCACTTTATATTTATTTGTGTGGACCTTGTGAAGAACTTAACTAACAACCATCAAACAGTCGTATCGTTTCTTCACGTTCTTTCAGAAGAGAAAAATGGTCGGTGAATCAACCTCCACTCAAGTGCTCAGGGATTTGGAAATATCTTTACGCACAAATCACATTGAGTAAGCTAATAAATTCATGAAAGAAAAATATAAATGAACCCATGCGAAATACTGCTTTCAAGTTGATCACTAAATTTATAAAGAAAAAATTTAAAAATGAAAATAAAATGTTGATAGATGGGTACGTGAATTTTTGGACGCAGAAAATCAGGGATTGGATGCATTAATAGATTATTTGAGCTTCAGATTATTAATGATGAGACATGAGCAACGTTTAATTGAATTTAGGACAGAATCAGAAGAAAAAATACAAACAAGTAAGTTAAACATTTCCATGGTCCATTTTACCTGTTATATTACACCGATGAATATACCCGGAAGAAAGGTCGACTGGTTAAAGACACTCGGCCTCTAATTTCATATAGGTGGCATCGTTGAAAATACAACAACCTTAAATAATGGATACTCAAGACCCCCTCTTCATGATTTCAAAGATAGTCCTAGTGTAAAACGACGGTCAAGACATGTTGCTCGCCTCAATATGGGTGAAGCTAAGGACGACATTCACGTATGCATATTATGTATGCGTGCAATTATGAATAATAAAGTAAGACATTTAATTATGTCCTACATTCATTTTTTCCTCTTTTCTACCTTTTCATTCCTATTTTGGTATCACATTACTAATTATGGGTTCAACTTTCAGTATGGCTTCAATATGGTTATTCAACATCGTGAGGCGATTAATTGTATTGCACTCAGTTTAATTCATAAGAGCTTGAGAACAAAAGCACTTGTCCTTGAATTATTAGCGGCGATTTGTTTAGTAAAAGGCGGTCATGAAATTATTTTATCAGCATTTGATAATTTCAAAGAAGTGTGCACTGAAAAAAAACGATTCGAAACATTGATGGCATATTTCACGCAATACGACAGTTTTCATATTGAATTTATGGTTGCATGTATGCAATTCGTTAACATTGTCGTACATTCCGTCGAAGATATGAATTTTAGAGTACATTTACAATATGAATTTACAAAACTTGGTCTTGATGAATATTTGGAAAAACTTAGACATACAGAGAGTGAAGATTTGCAGGTTTGTTAATTGATATTTTGATTATTTTTATGAATTTGTGTAATCCAGATTTTTCTACGTGTGATTCACGATAAATAAGCTTCAATCAAAAACATTGTATTCAATATTGTGACAATAAAAAATGACTACTAAGACTATTACTAAGAAATATCTTTGATAATGAGTTATATTATCATTATTACTGTTGATAATCACAAATCAAAATATTAGTAATATTTATTGATGGTGTATGTTGAATGCAGGTTTGAAGCCAAAACTATTTCATTCAATAATATTCACTAATTCACAGGTTCAAATCTCGGCTTATCTAGATAATGTATTTGATGTAGCTGCCTTAATGGAAGACAGTGAAACAAAAACTGCAGCCTTGGAAAAAGTAGCTGAACTGGAAGATGAACTTGGACATGTAATTGCCTAATACATTAATTAAATTAAATAATTCAACTGTTCAATTTTATATTTATTTTATTTAATTCGAATATAATTTAAAAGGCTCATGATAGAATGACAGAACTGGAACGTGAATCATTAGCAAAACTTGCGGAATTAGAGACAGAACTTGGTGCAATAAAGGTGGATTATGTTGAAGTATTGGAAACACGTCGAATAGTTGAAGAAGAACTTGCAGCATTGAAAAGACAAAAACAAGATTCGGCGCGACGTCAAAGCGTACTCGAGAGTAAAATAATTGAGCTAGAAACTTTGACGGGTACACTTACCAAAGGTTCAGTAATTGCTAGTCTACAAAATGATTTACCAACAAAATCACCAACTTCAGAGAATATTGTATCGTCAACGAATTCAACATCTCCAATTGGTGATTTTGCTTCATTTACGGCGCCGGTACCACCACCACCACCACCACCCCCGCCATGTCCACCACCACCACCACCACCACCACTAATGGTATCACAGACATCTGGAGACAATAAATCACCACCACCAGCACCAATCCCGCCACCTCCTGCTGGCATGATGCAAGCACCCGATGGTGCTATGACCATTAAACGAAAGGTTTGTTGTTTTTTTTTATTTCAAATTTTTTGTTGCATAGTATTAGGGATAAGTGTCATTGACTATGATTACCGAGAATTCTCATCTCCTACTATAATCAATGTAGTTATCAACATCGAAAATTTTACGTCTAATCGCCGCTTTTATACGAACGTACTTGACGCGTCTAATCATTCAATAAATCTTGTAATTATTAAAATTTTAGGTATGATTGATTTCTGTCGGCAATACATGCTTTTATATGATAGTATTGGGTGTGTCAACAACTCTTAGTATTTTATGAATCTTAGCATTATGAATTGGCCGGATTCTGAACACGCCAAGTGCGTTCGTATCAAAAGTTATGATCATGAATAACAAATATAATTATACATAAAGTTAGCCTACTACTGTATTTTATGCTCTTGGCAATAATTATTAATATCAATTCTTTATGCAAAATAGTTTAATGAAATACAAATATGTAAAATCAAATAAAGTCATATGAGAACTTAACGCCAGCTTTTCCTTCTTTTTTGAAAGTAACTTATCTAAATATCATTATTTTTTTAAGTAAAGTTAAATCATTGATATCGAAACTCATAATAACTATGTATATTAGGGTGTTTCATTTTAAGGTGAAATGTTTTTTTTTTCGGACACCATATTCCCATTTGAAAAAAAATTCTAAGTTGATTAGAGGCGTCGCTGTATCAAAAATTCAATTTCCCATATGATTAACACGGGAAGATTGTTCTTTTCGACTTCAACTCGATTTTTCGATTAAAGAAAATTTTTCTGGAAAAAATGAATTTATAGCTTTTATAGAGCATTGAATTTACTACAAAAAAGTTATCTACCGCAAACGTCCTCCGACTTGCAGTTTTCGAGTTGTAGAGCTGCAAAGCTGAAAGTTGATTATAATTGGCAACAAATTTTCTTTAAACTAGAATTTATTGATCTGACATTAATTATTAACTTACAATAAACTTTATAAAGCTTCTACATTGTTAATTAAGCATTATAGCGTTTATAATAAGATAATAATTGACGTTAAATTAATAAAATCACCCTTATTTTTGGCAGAATTAGACGTACCCTTTATTGAACTATTGTTAACATTTCATGAACCTTTCACCGGGTTTGACTTCCAATTTAAAAGTTTAATACTTAAAATTTTGAAGTTGGAATAATTGAAAAATTGTATGCAATTATAAACTCCGATAATCGATGTGCTTTATGAAGGAACGTGAAATTTATTTTTCGATTTACAATATAATTATATGAAAATGAAGGTGCTTGACCAAATTGATAAAAAATTCACTAATTTATTTTCAATAGGTACAGACAAAATATAAACTTCCTACACTCAATTGGGTTGCATTAAAACCTAATCAAGTACGTGGCACAATCTTTAATGAACTTGATGACGACAGGCTACATAATTATATTGATTTCTCCGATTTTGAAGAGAGATTTAAAATTGGTATGAGTGGACATGTTGCAAACGGTTCAAATGAAATTGATGGGCTTCAAAGTTTTCCAAGTAAACGATTCAAAAAACCAGAAAATGTCTCATTGTTGGAGCACACGAGATTACGAAATATTGGTAAATATTTCAGTTTAGATTTACTCGAGTAATTGTTTCTTAAAATATAAAATTCTTAATTAATAAGATTATGAAACTATGTTGAAAATTTTATTGTAGCAATATCAAGAAGAAAGATGGAAATGCCGATAGAAAAAGTTATAACAGCGGTTAATGCCTTGGATTTAAAAGTACTTTCTCTCGAAAATGTGGAGCTACTACAACGTATGGTACCCACTGATCAAGAGGTAAGCTTATTAATGTTAAGTTTTTTTAACGTGATATTTTAATAAATAAAATCTTTATTATTAGACCAAATCATACCGAGAATACATAATTGAGAAAAAAAATGTGAACTTATTAACAGAAGAAGATAAATTTCTCATGCAACTGGGTAAAGTTGAACGAATATCAACAAAACTTTCAATAATGAACTACATTGGAAATTTTTTCGATAATATACATTTAATAACACCGCAAATTCATGCTGTAATATCCGCAGCGAGTACAGTCAAATGTTCAAAAAAATTACGCGCTGTATTAGAAATAATACTTGCATTTGGAAATTATTTGAATAGCAGTAAACGCGGTCCAGCTTATGGATTTAAACTTCAAAGTTTGGATACATTATTAGATACGAAATCAACCGATAAACGTATGTGCCTTTTGCATTACATTGTAGCTACAATAAGACTTAAATTTCCTGAGTTAATTAATTTTGAATCGGAACTGATGTATATTGATAAAGCCGCAACTGGTGAGTATGAAAATTGAACAGACAAATCAACAATAAAAAGTAGACGTAGGTGCTGAAAAAAAATAAAAATAATTTCAGTATCCTTGGAAAATATCACAACGGACGTACATGAATTGGAGAAAGGAATGGATCAAGTACGTAAAGAATTTGAACTACGTGGTAAAGAAAAGCATAATACGGTATTGCGTGACTTCTTAAACAATGCTGAAGAGAAATTACGACGTTTAAGATCTGATTCAAGAGCAGCGGGTGAAGCATTCCGTGAATGTGTTGAATTTTTTGGCGAGAGTCCGAGACAATCGGACGCTAATACATTTTTCTCATTGCTTGTCAGATTCGCAAGGGCATTTAAGGTTTGAATTTTATAAATCATCAAAACTACACTATGATATCATCTTATGAAAATATTGTTTCATTACTCATTATTATTCAATAATATCAGGCAGCGGATTCGGAAAATGAACAAAGACGAAGACTAGAAGCAGCAGCTGCTGAAGCATTCAATACATCAGAGGAAGTTATCAAACGAAATAAACTTAACCAAAAGAAGCAACAGGTATATGCTTTATTGAAATGTATACGAATATATGATACGCGGTATGTTACAGCTTTAGTATTGTAAACATTCATTATATTTTTATATTTCATTTTTATTTTTGAAAATGCTATAAAAAGGAGACATCGGTTCTTGTATGGCTTTCTCTCTCTCTCCCCCCCCCTTCTCCCTCTGAAAACATCAATGTTAGTTTCATTTTTTACATTCTTTAACACGATCGCAAATATTTTTTTTATTCGTACGGTTTTTCACTTTATAGATGCTAATATACAGAACTCCGGCACATAATCTTCGCTCCACATTCAATATATTTATTAGAACTATAAAAATGAAAATGCAAGAAAATTTATCGGCATGCATGAATTTTTTTGACACGATGAAAAAGTATGTTCATTAAATTAATATAAATAAATTTGAATTCACATCCAGTCATTCATTGCAGTAGGATTTTTATTGAGTGTTATAAAACAATTTTACCATTAATTTGTTGAAATAGTTAAAAATATGTTTGTTTGAATAATACAAAAAAAATATCGAATAAATTATTAACAAATTAAATAAAAAAATTAGATATTAAATAATCATCCATGTCTAAATAAACGTCGTTGTTCTTACTTCGTACATATTTATTTGAGTCAATTAAAGTCGTCACAAAGTTTCGCTGTAAAACAAACAAGGCACTGTTAACTTGTCATGTCAATGAACTGGAATTTAAAACGTAACATTGTAATAAAATAATCCAGACATGCGAGACAACACGCACATACACATGCACATACGCGTGTGATTAATAATGCATACCTAACTTACACTGTTTCTGCATTTATAATCTAAATTATAGAAGACACCTTGCAAAAGCTTACATTGATGTTCCGCAAGAGAGAAATGTAATCAAACACTATAATATCTTCTTTTTACGGTTTTTTTTATTGAATATTTTTTATTATTCATTGTCTGTACATTTAATTTGTTTCAAAAATTTATTGTTTTGTTAGGATGCAGTGATAAATGAGTTGAAGAATAAAACTCGATTGGTACACGAAAAAAAATTATTACAACAAGATGAAGTTTACAACGGTGCTCTTGAAGATATTTTACTTGGATTAAGATCGGAACCATATAGAAGAGCAGATGCAGTTCGTCGTAGTCAACGTCGGCGTATTGATAATCATAGATTGTCACGCACGGCCGAAGAATTGGAACTATAATTTTTTTTTCAATTAAACTTTTGCACGAAGTATAAATATGAATTCACAATCATTATGTATAATCAGAAAACACGATGGTACGGTGCTAGCAATATTTTATACTATACTAATACAAAGTTGTCGAAATAGACAAATAAATCTGCCTATCCAAATTTTAATTATCAATGGAGTTCGATACAAATATGTTTACGACCTTGAATAATTATAGAATTTGGTCTTTTTAATTGACATTAATCTCAATTTGATTTTTGGCATTCAATATAATAATAAAAATTAAAAATTTGCCCTGATATTTCTGACGTTTTCACACCTAAAAAAAGTAGGACATTAGGGTTTTCATAATATATTTTTATATATGATCTTAAATCAGATCTCTGTTTTGATACAAATTTGCTATACATATCTGAAAATAATATACTTTATTCTATAACGAACAAATAATTATTATACATTTATGTATCTTTTCAATTTGCGCCGAAATTATAACATAAAGTATAACAAAAAAAACATGTACATAACCTGTAATATAATCCAAACAAATCATTTTCAATAAATAATTATGTTATTATAACTATTGTGTCAACAAAAAACATAATTACACCAATGGTCTTCGCATAAATTTATGCAGAATACATTTTAATCAAGTACCAAATATTCGAAATGAATTCATTTTGAATCTAATACTTCACATTTGAATAGAAATTTATATTGTGCATATCAAATTGAAATATCATTATCCATTATTATGAATAATTATTAGCTACGTTCCACTAAACGATCACAATGACCACGCTCATGACTGCAGTTTTTCCCGCTCCAGTTGTTTGCGAGCATTACAATCATGAATCTAAATTGAACAGAGTTTGGGTCGTTTAGAGCGTTCACCAGAAATTACAAATAGCAAGTTTGAAAAAATACAGCAGGGAGGTTGTGACAATTTGTAAATTTTAACAATAAACATAAATCATCAAAATCACATGAAAATTTGATCTTAAAAAATTGAAATTACAATAATTTCATGTATATTAAAAAATTTCTAATTTTACAAAAAAATAATTAATAAAAATAACGAAAATCACGAGTATATCTTATTGAATAGTCTTATAATAATTATTGAAACTCAAATTTTATCTTTTTATTAAACTTTATTAAATATATTATAAAATATAATTTTTGTAAATAACACTATATTCATTGCCGTCAACTTCCAGTTTTTCGTACGTTTTTCGATAACTTAACCCAACAATTTCAAAAACCGCGCCGAAACAACGTACTGCTACTCACGTTTTCAGATTGGGTCGTTTCGAGAGGCGGCGTTTGGTGGCGAAATAAATGATGTCATCAATGAGTTTGTGATTTTATTAATTTTTTCCTTACTGTTGAAAATAAATTATTTTTGTGTGACAAACCTGATAAGTAAATCCGTTATTGTGAATGTCAGATCTCAATCCCACTTTAATTTTGTATACTAATCATTAAAAAAGAGACTTAATCACACAAACGCACATCAAAATCAATCGAATATCTTCACCAAATTTTAATAATCAAAAATATAATAAAAACACGAAATTAATTTCAAATTATGTTTAAATAAATGAATAATTTTTCAATTTGTAATTGCGATAATTAACATAGGTACAAGCAACAATAAAGGCAAATTAATTGAAATACACTCAACAATTTAATAAATTCATATAAAATAATATACAAAAAAAAATCTATATTAGTGTTAGCACTTTGTGCATCACCTACGTATGAATACAAGCACCAAAATGAAACTCCAATGCTGTATTAGTTATAATTTGATTCTTATCGTTAATCTTATTACAAGTCATCATAATTTCATTTCCCACAAAACAATATGAGCATCATTACTATTCGGTTCCTTAAATGAGTAACAGGCCTTTGTATTTTTTCCTCCTGTCGATGACGATGTTGTATTTCCGTTCAACTGCCTCCAATTAACATAACCACGTCCCCCCATCAAAGTTAACAGTGTTCGTTTCGGTTGATCAACTTGTTGTAACTTCCCCAATCGATTTCTTGTATTAGCGCCTGTTTTCATAGTGTTCAACCTTTGTTGATTTTTCTTTATTCCATTATTGATATCATTTTGTGGTAGTAAATTCTCAAGATTGTATGCCGAATTTGTCATCATGCCTCTGCTTGCGGTAATACTATTTCTTGATAATTTAGCGGCTTTAGATAAATTTTCTTCTGAACCTGATGACGTGTACAAAGAACTCGCATGAGAATCAACTGACCAATTCGACAAATCCAATGATCGAGGTCTGGTTATCTTCATTTTTAGTCTACGATCCAAAGTGTTAACTTTGTTTGGAATCGCAGCCAATTCAGGATCACTTCTCCTTAAACTCTCGTAAACTGGATCAGTTCCCGAATTACTATCGTTCTCATAATCTTTAATATACATTAATTCACCATACAGACCATAAACGTCGCAATTTTCACCGGAACTTTGTGAACTCATTATAGAAGTCGATGAGAATCCAGGAATAGTTGCACTATTTATCATTCCACCGCTGTATCCACGTGGTAAAGTCTTTGATCCCCTGCATTCATTTCCTTTATTTTGTTTTCTGCGTAATGCACTAGGACATCCGGCTAATTGCTGTTTCAACTTATCGACATTATATGAAAAAGATGATGCTGGGGCTGTAGGAACTGCTGACGATTCATTCAAATTTTCAGGGCAATCTAGTTTTTCTCTTTGTACTGAATCATTTTCCACAGCTCTACGATCATGAATGCGCAATTGTTGGTGCCCGATTTTCGATTCTTCCGACAAGTTATATTGAACATGGTGATTACTGTTCAATATATTTGCCGATGATTTAGTATTTTGAATTGCCAAGAGAAATGTTATTGGTCCAAAATGGGCATGGTATGAAATATTAACACGTCCACTAATAATTGGAACGCCTTCGAGACGTGGTAAAGGAATTGTCAAACTAATTCCAACATTGGTACCAACCCAAAGCAATCCTTTACAAGCCATTAAAGCCGTAACTGTCACACTAATTTGTGAATTAAGATTATTATTTTGAAATTTATCACCGCATATATCAGGCGATGATAAACGATCCAAAATTGAAGTTTTCGTAACTCGTAGAACATTAGAGGCAATATTAATATCCTGGAGATGTTTAAATGTCTCAGTATGATAAAGACATACAGTACTTGAATTCTTCAATGCAACCCATAAACCAACGCCAGAGTGCGCCATTAAATTAACATTACCAATGTGTTTATGCTGAACACTGAAAGTTTTTATAGCTTCACCCGAGATTCCACAAAGTACCCAAACTTTTTTACCGCATGCCGCATAAACCGTGTCATTTATTGGCATAAGACAAGTAACCGGATCTGTACCTAAAGAAATTATCAATGGTTCTATCATGAGCCAATTTCCATCTACGTTTCTTTGAAACATTAATAAAGATCCATTACTCAATGCCACGAACACATTGTCACAATGATATTTTATTTGAAGAATTGAACCTGACACAGAATAATTTCCAATTTCTTCTTGTTTTTCTGGCTCAGAGGCTTCATAAACAATTATTTTTCTTGAATCTGTACCTATCCAAACTTGGTCTGTCACTTGTGAATTAATTGGTTCGTTAACACCTTCAACAAATTCAACTGCTGCCACACGCGTTTCAATCAAATCGAATGTGCTAACTTTTTTTAATGAAATCGCTGGTGATGCAGTTGATGTTGATTGTTCAAATACTGTGATATGACTTGAAACACCATCACTCATACAAATCCATAAATAGCTTTGAGGATTTCGTCGCAAAGTTGCTCGCGGGTTTCGCGTCGTATAATAACAACCACAGCGCACTTCAGATCGATACTGAGAATTATAAACCGCTTGTGAGCTGACAAATAATGGCATTTTAGTTGATGGTCGTTGCTCTTGTTCTGGCACTTCCCATGACGGTGAATTATTTGGATCCAATGCAAGTTGGGCGAGTCGTAGTTCTGTAACCCAATCCTTTTTAACTAAAGGATTGTCTGTTTGGAACGTATACGTCTGCCCCTGTTTTGTTGTCAATTGTAAACAGCAACTATCTGCCCAAATCATGTTCTCATCTTTTTGTTGTATTAATGACTGAATTGACTGTAAAATTTGCTTTGTCATCGTCGTAGTCATACCCTATCAAAACAGAAAATTTTATGCATACACGAATATAACTCAATCATAGTTCATTGTCAATTTTAATAATAAGTAGATACATATTATTATTATTTCATTGAGAATGAATAAAAATGCAGATTTATAATATACCTCATAGTTTCCTTTTAAATGCGTCACCAACTCATTTATTCTCGACATGACCTCATAGTCCTGCATTAGATCGTTCATCTCGGCGCAGAGATTATCGGCACCCGCCTGACCGCTTTCATTCATGTTACAACTTTTTTCAGATTTCAAACTACCACTTTTGTTTAAACTTGCGATAAGTAAACGACTGAGTGTGGGAGAAATGTTAGTATCTAGTATCTGAAAGAAAGAAGAATATACATGATACAAAATAAATTATATCTATTTGTTAATCCAACAATGAACATTTCATGCGCTAAAGCCTCATGGGAACTTCTGCACATGACATTTACCTCAATATCTGACACTGGGTGTGTCCACTTCAGGGTGAGCCTCTCACTGCTAGAGAAATCTTCAATAAATCGCGGCGTAACTGATACACAAACAACTAAATCATTGAGTAATAATAATCTTCTACGCTTTGATTTCGTTAGCATTCCACTTTGATTAAATTCCATTTGAGTGACATTATCTTCGCGTATTAAATAACGTGATGATGATGATGATGACAACGGACGATGTGCAAGTTTTCCGGAAACATGACGTAGCATTTTTTTGAAAGCTTGAAATTGTTCAGCTTCACGTTTTCGCTCGTTTAACATTTCCGCCAAACTTTCAAGCTGAGTTAATGCTAATTGCAAAGACATACGATCATGATGACCATGCGGCGTGTGCTTCAATAAGTCCTTTAACAAATAGAAAAAAAACAATTAGATAAATTATTGAATTTTATACTCTTGTAAATACTTAAACAAATACTTTAAATTATATCGAATTGAAGACTTACTTGCAGAAATAAGATAAATTGTGGAAATCTTTGTACGGGTTTCACCATGAGTCCAAAAAAGGATAACCGATCATGTGCACTTAATTGTTTTACCTATATTAAATAAAGTACTTGTTATTGAATAAAAATAAGCTTTCATCAAATCTATGTGATAAATCACGAAAACACTTATTGAAAATAATAAATAAATAAAAAAATGTTAAGCACCTTGAAAAAATCAGCGAGAGCAGTTTTTCTCTTAGACTCTTGCTTGGCAAGATCCATGGCCATGGAAAAATTGTTTATAAAACCGCTATATATGTCAAGAACAATTGCTTTACTAAAACTGGCCACAAACACATCACCAAGTTTCTCATCTTTGTCCCACAATCTTACAGATTCAGCTAATGCTATTCCAAATAATGTGTGGCACTGTAGAATTTCAGGTAATCGATGAAATAATGTTGTAATCTTAGTTTGACTCAATATTGGCGGTAATGATTCTTCCAACGGTTTTTTATATTCCTGTGAATTCATTAGTTAAATTTAATTGTATAAACGTGTATATACATATGTGAATGATCACTGATTTTTATATATAAGATCCTCATTAATATTCATTTTCCATCACACATTGCTTACTAATTAAATAGACTTACATTAACAAGGCGCTGCAACGTCGCAACATAACTATTCTCTGAGTGAACAATGGCAGCTATAATGTGACGTCGTTTGAGCTGCTGTGCACTGAGATTTGGCGGTGATGGAGGAAGTGTTGGAAGCACTTGCTTTTTTTCATGTATGCATTGAAATTGCATCATCGCTGCAGCAGTCGCCGATGCTGTCATTGCATTGGCACAAGAATAACCTTCTTCTTCAACCTTTAATGAAATTTTCTTGTTTTAATTTTTCAAATACAAATAAAAAAAAATTTTCATTCCATATAAATTCCAGTTTATAACAACATTTATAATTTTTACAATACATAAGAAAAAAATATCTTACCTCTGACAATCGAGATATTGGTATCGTAGTTAGTATAGGTGAATGTTGTATTAGGGTCGATGAGTGTTTTTGTTTTAATTGATGACACATAGGCATTGCGGTTAAATGATCTGACATCGATAGATCAACATCATATTGATTTGTTGAACCTCTTCGTATACTAAACCATCGTGATAAACCACGACGTGATAAACCACTCGACGAATCCAAGCTTTCGGTTGTACTATTAAATTTTATATTTTGCGATCGCCACTTATCGCAAAGTGTTTTTGCTTTGTGTAACGTATTTCTCAACTGACAATTACTCTTAACACTGATATTACTCTTCTCACTCTCATCATCAGATGAATGATCATGATCTGACACTGAGCACCATGAATCTTCGCTTTTGACAGAATGTGTCGACGGATTGGATATCGTTGACTCAAGTAGTGGGTTTTGTTGTTGATGGTGCACGTGTTGTTGCGATTGTGGCTCTGACAAGAGCTGTGATGGCGGTTGTCTCTTTGATATTGTCTCCATTTTTCTGGTACGACCTATGCCAACTCAAGTTTGACATGTCATACGCGATTCGTCTGCACACATGAAAATAGAGGATATATATCATTGTTAATATATTGATAATTTTAACCATAAAAACAGAATATGAATTATATTTGCATCTCATGATGAAAGTCAAATCTTAATTCTAAAGTTATTCAAGAATTTAGTATATTGTAATAGTAAATTGAAAACACCGACTGAATCAATTACCATATACAGAAACTTGAAATAAATTGTACTAGAGATAGTGATACCCCACAACTGTTTAGTTGCTCATAGATACTGTTATGATGAATCGTTTACATGTATGTCACAACGTCCCATATTTACGTACACTCGTATGGTAGACATTCAACTGCATGGAACAAAATCGTCGTGTTTGTTCGCGTGTGTATATTATTACTATGAGCATGAATATGGTCGAAAATTCGCTTTATATCATATATAATAAATTGACAAATAAAGCTTCGTACACATATAGTGTACGAATTTGTTCGAATGATTTCGCTAGAACTGATTCAGCGTTGAATAAAATGTTTACTTTACCATCCATATCGCAACGAACAAATGCAACTATACATGCTGAAAAAAAAGGTCGAACAAATTTGGCTGAATTTCCTTTTAACGTATCACTTTGCGAGCGAATGATTTCGTACGCGAACGAAAGCGTTCGACGGCGTTTGTACGTACACTAACCTGACAAATTTTCTTGCAACCGTTCATTTGTCGTCGTTCGCTGTATGCGTACCCAGCTTAAGATGTTTCTTTGGCCGTAGATTCAGAAAGACGAATATGCTTCGGAAAATACGCGCATAATAATCACTTTGTGTTGAGATATGTGTATACCGACAGTCTTACGAACGAGTAGTCATCTATCGAATGAATAAAGGGTATATATTATTTACATGATATATGTAACCTATTACTGTTTTTTATAACACACTTCATTTATTTTCCCGATTCTTCAAGTGTTATTAAGATCAATTAAGTCACATTGTGACAAGAGTTGATCAGGAAAGCGCACAGAATACATGTGACAATTAGTGTAGCAAAAATTAGAAATGTAGAAAAAAAAAGTTGCACGGATGTCATAGTTATATACATATAATACGACTTTTTTTATGCTGCATGCCTAGAATTAGGACGGAAACTGGAGGGATATCTGTGTTGAATAATGCAGAGCAATTATATAAATTATCAGTTACAGTGCAATATAAACAGATAAAAAATTGTATAGAATTAATTTTATTATATAAAAATGTCATTACCCGCAATACAGCATTTGTTAGTATATTTTCATTACGATGATTGGGGCGAATAAAAAAAGAATGGCAAATAGTTTTAGTAAATGATTAACTGGATATGAAACACTCGCTCGATTTCCATCTTGACTGTACACTTGCACTCGCAGTTATCGTCGTAACTTGTTTATGGAGGCTATGGCCACCTCCACATCAACTTATACGCCGCACGAATTCCAGAAACTTGGCCTCCAGACAATCGCACGCCTGATGCAACTACACAGCGTCGTCGACAATTGCACTTCACATCAGTATAAGCACCATCACTTATTCGTTGATAGCACGATGGAATAGAGTTACAACAATAATATAATATTTAATAAATACAAATTATGAAAAAAATATGCTTGAGTTTCAATTAAAATTGTACTGAAAATATATATTGATGTGATGAATAATAAAAAATGATTAATATTGGATGCTATTATTTTCATGTGATGGGATGAGAGATGAATTAACATTATATATATGAAAATCAGTCCATACTAGATCGAATAAAAATAGTATATTAAAGTATGAGTGGACGATAAAATCATTAAAACGCGTGTGATTGAAATGCTCGAAATGAAGCAAGGGTTTGAAAAACCAGTTATGTACGAATGCTTGATATTGTTATTTGTTTGTACATCTCTTAAATCATGAATGCTACTATTATTATTATCTATTACAAAAAAAGAAAATAAGAATTAATAATGAAAAACTTTTGAATTCGAGTCAATAAAAAAAGATGTTTTTCATTATTACGTGATATATAGTCAAACCTATAATGGCATCGCCTCTGAAATTTGTCGCCGTCCCCCACTCCCCGAGAATAAGTGGAGTCCTCACTCCGTAAGTATTCAGTTTCTGTTTCATACTTTCTCGATTCTTTATATCTTCTAACGCATAGTAATATGCGCGGCGGTTATTGAGACAAAATTTTTTATTATTCATGCGTTTGTCTCAATCTGGAAATTATATATCAAATATAAAATACATATCATTACGTCGGCTTGCGAGAAAAATAGGTAAGAATACTTGTTTCAAAGAGTTCACGTGAAAATAAATGGGCTTCGCGTATTGAAATTCGTACAAAACAATTTAGTATTTCTGTACATACTGTACACAAGCGGCAAAAAATGAACAAAAAAAAAATACTGGAGAGTGAATACGCTAATGAAAGAATGTCAAAAAAATTAAAACGAAAAAGAAAACAAAACTTAAATACCATATATGTACTTACTTTGCACCAAAAAAAAAGTTTTAAATCAAGTCGGAAATTTTGACTAGTTTCAAACTATTAATA
>JAQQBR010000006.1:346650-364493 GCA_030347285.1 Microctonus hyperodae
AAGTAGTGTGTTTCTTACAGTCTAGTTATTCTATGCTTAAACATATATCCCTATACTGGGGAATTGGGGATATAATAGTAGCATGGATTCGAAGTTCATTTCCCCCTTTTCTTCTCAATGTTGTGACGTGTATGTTTTTTTATTTCATCTGATATTCAGTTTTGGGTGGTTTTAAAGCATAGACAGGGTCAGAATTACAATTTTAGGTAACATGTTGAACAATAATTTATAATTTCAAATAGAGGTATATGTCTCTAAAACCTTAAATATATTTTGATGCAATTATAGGTTAAATATTGTCTCATCGTAATTATATTCACCAGACTCTCATGTGAAACGCAGAGTGATTCAAAATTCATTGTTAAATTTTCCTAACTATCTAAAGATTCTCTTAATGAATATTTATATTTGTTTATACATACCTTAACCATCCAACTGGTACCCTTACATAGTCACACTCCAATAGTGAGAATTTACATCATTTATTTAGCTTAAATTTGGTACCGTCTATAAATATAAATTATACTATGTTTACACATATTGGTATTAAGTAATTTCAATTTACAGAAAATGATGCAAGATGAAGATCCTGTGGGTCCAACTAGAAGAAATGTATTTGTACAAGCTGTCACGAAATTGTCTCAGGTTAGTATATTCACTTAATTATAAATGTCAATGGATACTTGAATTTAATGATTAATTTTATCACATTAAAATAATGGCTTAGATATATCAGAGCTACTTGGATTTATGGACACCACACGTCTTCTCCCGCTGGTTATTTGCAGGAGGCTTATTAATAACATTTGTATTACGTATTCTCATTTCACAAGTAAATAATTTTAATATAATCAATGAATGAGGTTCATTATTAATCTAGTTAAGAATAATAATGCACAACAAATAATTTTATTTTAGGGGTGGTACATCATTATATATGCCCTTGGTATATATCACCTCAATTTATTTATAGGATTTCTCACACCAAAAAGTGATCCAGCGATCGATTTTGATGGTAAATACTGCTATTTCTCTTTTTAAAAAAATACATATCCAACTTGCTGTAAACGACATCATTTTAGATGGAGAGGGACCTGAGTTGCCAATAAACGCCAATGAAGAGTTCCGACCATTTATTAGACGACTTCCAGAGTTTAAATTCTGGTATTCTGTAACCAAGTCAACTCTTTTTGCTCTTGGATGTACGCTATTCGATTTTTTCAATATTCCTGTTTTTTGGCCGGTACTAGTTATGTATTTCATAACATTGTTTTGTATTACAATGAAACGTCAAATCAAGGTATAGTACAAGAAAAATCGTAAAAATCATCACGAATTTATATAGTATTTCTAGTGTTCATGGTAATTCGTACATATTTATATTTCAGCATATGGTAAAATATCGATACTTGCCATTCACACATGGCAAACCAAAGTATCAGAATCACGATGGGAACATGAAATTGTCAGGCAAATGAAACGAATAATCTTTGTTATTTCGTTTATTAATTGAAAGTGCGTAAGTGTGTGGTGAAATATAGGAAATAGTTTGAAATTTATTATTAAAAAAGTATTAAGAAATTTCGATTTGTCAATCAGAACTAAAATTTATTAGCAACTATCTTTTACGTTTACTTTATTATCAAATTGTGTTAATTTGAAATACATTTGCAGAGTCATGTGAGAATGAATGCCAAAAGCTGGAAAAAATGTTCAGTAAGAATTAATAAAATCACGACGTATGTACATAACCATATTTATATACATGTGTGGTTTTACCTGGTCTGTATTTGTATCAAGTACAAAGTATCATTCGTGAAGTTTTATGCATCATTTAACGATGAACGGATAATTTTGAAAACCATTGCAAATGTTCTATGTGATATTGAATCATCTAGTATTAAAGAAAAAAAAAAAATAATGATACAAAATGACTTATTTTGCTGTTTTAGATTTCAGTCTTATCCATTCAGTTTTAGCCCATAATATGCAACGAAAAATAATAATCATAATATTGTGATTTCGAAAAATCAGTTTACCCTGAACTCATTATCTCCGATTTTAATCTGTGGCCTACATATTAATGGATGTTTACTGTATTGTACAAAAAACATCTGTTATATTTAAATTGACCAGGATCTCAGGAGCTAAAAATAGGTCGAATAGAATTTTTATTTGTCCCGTTTTCAACTCAAGAAATCCTGGTCACTTTAATCATATCTACATGAATATTAGGAATTCGATCGCTGTATTACGCTACTTAGTTGTCAATATTAATATCACTGTAAATCGGTCGCCAACTGAGATTTCAAGAGCTTATTGATTTTTCCATGTCGTTAAAAAATTAAAATTGAGAAAAATAGATTTTCTAATTAGAAAGATGAGAAACAAACATTTTTGTACTATTAACAGATGCAGTAGCAAAGCATGTTGTGATTAAAAGGTATAATTTTCAGAAGTGAAATTCGATGAGTAAATATTATAAATAAATTTGGAAATTAGGAGCGTATCTATTATAAACGAGCATAGATAAGTTTAATAATGAGAGAAAAAAATTTCTTTTAATATATGTAGGAATTAATTTTTATTTATTTAAAATAAGAATGTGATCCCAATGTTTATTAAATAATTGGTATGAGACAAAGAAACAAGGTATTACAAAAACGTGATAATCAATATTATATTTAAGAGAGATATTATTTCATTAATAGTATAGGCATGAGAAGCACGTCTAGACACGTCGGACTACAAAATCGAACTGTCCTACACTAATTGTCCATCGGTCGCATTACACTATTATAGGAAGCCTTGATGACCCCAAGCGCCTAGAACATTCTGGGCCTGGTCATTACGTTGCAATTGTCCTCACTCATTAGACCGGATTACTCTAATATTCTTAGGCGAATTTGAGTGTCTAGACGACTTTATTGCTCTTTTCTAATATTATATTTTCCTAACGTACATTTTCTGAATGGAACTACACTATTACATCGAGACAGTCATTAAAATAAATTTCAATTCTACATATATGTATATATTCTTCATTTTACGAAGATTTTATTTCTCATGATAAATATATAATTCACTCATATTTTTGAAAAAAAAATAAAAACTGAAAAGTCAAATGAAAAATAATGAAAGAAAATGTGGAATAGTTAATACATGAACGGAAAAACACTTAAGATAATCGAAATAATCGAGTGAACTATCGAAGTTAACCGAGAAAGAGTGCGTTGATGAAAACTATGAATAATCAATAAATTGAACATTCGTATAATTATACGAATGTTAAATTACATGATTCAATGAAACCACTATCACTAATCAATAAATTGCCCGGATCTGAACTGATTGAATACAATTTGATTAATCAATCACATAGTGTTAGCAAAGTGGAAATCAAAAATTCAGGCATATAATCTAAGAAATTAAATGTTAATACAATGACCGGAATTGCCGGTTGTGTATGCTATACAAATCTGAAATGCAAAATACAGTGGGAAAATCAATGAAATTTGACCAACTATCAATCAATTTATCAACGGAATTTCATTTACCAGAGCTTGATATAATGACTTTAACGGAATTAAAACAAAATTCATCATATTCCATGTTAGTCATAATTTTTGAATGTCGTTTTTCTGATATTTTATTATACTCGATATTTTAAACAACTTAATGTTGAATGTCTAAGTTCACAAATAATTTTAATTTGAGAAGTAGTGACACAAATAATACAATTATTTCTACAAAACTCAGAGTTACTAAAGACAATATTTGTATCACGTAAATCACGATTAGTAAACTTAATTGTGTGAAAGGTGTTACCATGAAAAATTGACCACCCATGTTATTTTCATATAGTTGAAATTTTTCTTTTGAAAGGTTAGTTCATAAAAACACATAAATGTAGTTCTACCGATCATCTTATTTAGTTAAAGCCTTGATAGATGTAATGGAATGCATAATTTTCTGAGCATAGCTACTGGGCCGATCTACTAAAAACCGCTCTACATCATTGTGAATACCGGCATTAAGTTAAAATCAATACATCTATTTTTCTGTCCACAAGTAATTTACGTTAGTTATACTGATTGCAAGATAGATACGGCAGTTCAGTTTCATGTGCGTAAAGTAAAATGAACAAATCGTTTTGTACAAATTGCATGAGTGTGAAAACGAACCTTAAGAGTTGGGTAATTATTTGATCGACGACGTAAGTCATCGTCATTGTGGGCCAAAGTAAATTCGCCAGGGTTGCTGTGCAATAAATATCGGAAATTTAAATACACTATTTGAAATTCATTAATTTATTTGAAATTCAATCATGATTTAATTTCATTTGCCACAACAAATTTGTAATGCTACCTTCGTCTTTCTCCTTTTTGTGATTTACGTTTCTCCTTTTTTTCTTCCTTCAGCTGCTTTTGTTTCTCGCTAAACAGATAATGCAAATATATCGAATTAACGAAAAACAAAAAATTCAAAATCATACACAGAAAGAAATGAAAATATGTACCGATCCTCTTTGTCTTTCTCTTTTTTCTTTTGACTCTCGAATTTAGCTCGCTCACGTTTTTCTTTTTCTTGTTGCAAGATCAAAGCAACATTTGTGTTTCTTTCAATTCCACAAGTGGCTTCTATGTCTATGTTTGTTTCATCTTCAACATCGCTTTTTTCATCTGCTGACATTTGACCATATTGGGCTAATATACTTTCTCGTATTCGTCGCTCGTCGTCAGTGTAATTCCGATGGGCGATTGTCGGCAGGTTTTGTGACTCTAACATACGAGCTAAGCGAACGTCAACATCTTCACTTGGACCAGCTAATGTTATAATTCCATCGCTTGAATGTTGTTTGGCCCACGCATCGAGAATTTCTGACACATTTTCACTGATGTTGACTTCCTATAAATGATTTCAAATTTAGAGAGTATTCAATTAGATTGATATTACCAATAGCAAATAAGTATAAAAATCAGTATCACAAATATTTGTTTGATCAAATGATTGATATTTTTCTTGATTGAATATGAAGTCTTCATTTTACTTCTTAAATCATTAAAGTTATGTCGACTGCGACCTAACCTCACAATCCAAACGGTCCTCACCGTTATGCCAGACAATGTACTCATCAAGATTTCTGACTTTTCATCTTCAGTCTCATCGCCTTCCAAAATTCCTTTGATATATGATGAAAAAATACTTTCATCAGTATTCAACGCTTGTAACTTTTGACTCAGCCAACTATCGAAAGAATCTTTTGGAATAGCCATGATCAACTTATTATTATTGTTGCTATAGCTGTTTCAGAGATTTGGCTGAGGCTGAAGTTCCGCCCTCTAGTCGCTGATGAGTGATATGACTCCTTTGAATGAATCGAAAAAATCTCTCTGATGATGTACAAAATGATTGACTATGAAATATGTATACATATACACTGGATCCCCCATAAAAGCTGGGTACACAGTACACACACACTGGACGGGCGATCGATTGCGAACAAATTCTTTTGGTTATATTATATATACATATGTGTGTGAACGTCCATGAGGGTGACATCTCTACACTTGGTATAATTTCTTATAATCTAGTTATTCTATGCTTAAACGGGCAGTACAACTCTACTCTCCAGATCTCAACTTATTTGAGATGGCAGTACAACATGTCTACTCTTCAGATCTCTACTTATAACGATATTTTACGATTTCAGCCAATAATATGAGTTAGATATTGGTGAAATCGTGATAAGTAGAGATCTGCAAAGTAGTATTATTGTACTGCCTTTCAATAACGGCACGAGGATGTGGAATAAGGGATTCATTTTTTCCAATTAATTGAACTGCATGCTAATTAATCGTTCTTGCCATGCTCTATGAAAATCCATCATTACTTCACATTTATAATTATTAGTTAATTTGATAGTTTTTATTGAGAGATTTCATTATTGACAAAGTAGTTTAATTAGAAACATCGTTTCAAACAGTAAATTTGACGCATGCGCAATACACAAACTCTGATTATACGTATTTTGCTAATAAAATTGTTAATTAAACAAAAAAAGGTAATTTAAAGAAAGAACAAACGTTATTTATTCATGAACAATCATAAATGTATATTTGTTATTCAATACAGATAACAAAATATTGAAAATTACAATAGGGGGGCCAATTTCAGAGCGTATTTTTTATTAATTTTTTTCAATTAAACTAATTGAGAACAAACAATTGTTTATCGCGAACAATCAGGAACAAACGAGGAACTAACGATTGGGGGAAAAAAAATTTTTTTGGGGGGGCTAACTTATAGTACCCATCGTATCGAACACGTCATGGATGATGTCATTAATTTCGCCACCAAACGCTCAAAATGGCCCATCTGAAAACGTGGATCGTGGTGCGTTGTTTTAATTGGAACACTCGATGCTGCGCATAATGCCGCATTATGCACTCTAATTTGATACAAAGAAAAGAACACATGGCGCTGAGGACAGTTTGGAAATGGTAAAGGCAGATTTAGACTTATCTCCTGTGCCGGCCAGCAGTTGGCGTGCCAGTGCAACTGGCGCCAGTTACTAGATTGCTGGGCCGAGCTCGAGGTGTAGGGACTAGATCTACATATATATTTATTTATGCGTATTTGTATTGAATTAGTTATATTATTTATTTACCAATCAAATTTATTGTTAAGTCGAATCACATAAGGCAGTAATCTCAGCAGCACGTGAAGTATTAGTGTATCTTAGAAAAGTGTTACCACTTATTATCTAGAATGTTTCTACGAACTATTTTCATTATCGCCCGTAGCGGCGTTCGCGTCTTAAAGGCTGGTCCCCACAGAGGTATCATAGCCATGACATCTGTTGGAGAAAAAAGAACTAAGATTTGTAGTAAAATGACACAAATCTTTTGAGTCGAATAAAGCATGATTTATGAACAATTGTGCAATAATTTTATGATTCCTAGATTCAGGATGAAAAATACTGTGGCGCTATGATTTTAGAATTTGCGAAAAACCCCTGTATTTGCCTAAAAATGCTTTTTTCCGTGGTAGTGTGACCCGCGAGATCCAAATGATGAATTTCTCTAATTACTTACGTCAATATAATGTATATCATCGATTAAATCGAAAATCGGAAATCATAGCGCCACGTAGAATATCTTTATCTTTAATTCCAATAGAAGATTTATGAAATTGATGCTCTGGTGTGGTCATTATAAGTCTAGGAAATTTCAATGTAAAAACATTGAAAAAGCGCGCCCTACAATTCAGTTTTGCCGGCCCTTAACCGAATAAGAACGATTACTGCAGTTCCATCCACGGGGTGGGCTTCGGGTATCTTCGGCTTAGTGTCTTTATTCTTAATTTCCCTTTTCATACAAATTTACTATGTGTTGATACAAATGACCCGAAGATATCCGAAGCCTAATCTGGTTGAGCCAACTATACGCTTGACACAACTTTACGTCAGTTATTATAGACCGCCACTGTAATTATGGATTGTGTGCAGTGGCTTAATTATTACTCATAAAGAAAAGCGACATTACAAGTAAATATTATATTCAACGTAGATCAGACAGATCCGGTACCTGAAATACATTATGTAAGTTAAGTTGCAAATAAAGAAGTGCCTGTGTGAAGAGACAGGCAAACGACAATTACTGATAACGATGGCGGATGGTGAGGATGCCGAGATATGTCGAGCATTGTATGTTGTTCAATCAATGATCGATATTTCGGCGGATCGATTAGAAGGGCTCAGGACAAAATGTTCAACCAGTGCGGAGCTAACTCAACAGGAAATTCGCACGTTGGAGGTCAGTCTCAATCATTAATATGTTCAGTGAATTTTGATGTCATTTATACTTTAATTTGAACATCTCACTGTGATTCTGAATTCTTTTCTTTTTTCACTCATTTTATCTTTTTAGGGTAAACTCATTAAGCTTTACTCTAAGCAACTGGTTACCAAGGCTAAATTGACAGTTGAGGCACTTCCACTTGAAATGCGGCAGTATCCCTCTTTGCCGCAATGGCTTCGTGTTGTTGGTCTCACACCAGAGTCTATTCGTGTGAGTCTATGATAATATATTTATTTCATTTCGTTCAATTATTCGTTTAATTTGTTGAAATAACTAATGTGATGAATATGGAATATGAATTATATGTAGGCGGTGTGCACTAAAGCTCATACTTTAGAATCATTAAAAGAAAAATCTGAACGCGAATTGAGTACAATGTTGGGTCAAAATAATTTTCGTCATGAAGAAGAACTCAGAAGGCTTTGTAGAGCATTACACAATCTTCGTCGTTATATAGATGTTCTTCTGCAAGGAGACAAGGATAGCACTGATATGAATTTATATTGGGATTCTTGGGATCGACATCATTTGAATAATGACCCATCACCACGTTCAGCACGATCTCGTGGGACTCGATGTTCCGTACTTTCTGAAGATAATATTCCTCATAACAATGATAATAACTTGAGCAGTGAAACGATGGGTCAAGTGTCATCAATAATATGTTTGTCAAACAGTCCACCAATTACCCCATTATTGATTAAACAAGCTCGCCCAGGGGTTAAATTCCCAACGACACCTCCTCCAAACAAACGACACCAGACTTGCCTGCAAGCATCTGCCTCACCACCAGAAATATTTCCATTAACAAAATCCAAATCACATGAGTCACAGCTTGCAACCCGTTTGGAAAATGGTAATGTTGTTATCAGATGTAATAATGATAATCAGGGACGAAACCGTTTACCAACCGAACCAATATCACGCAGTAGCAACGTCAGTATTACTAATTGTGGCAAACAGCACATAACAACAACTAATGATCCAATAAAATTACCTTCATATTCAAGCACGGATAATGGTGATAATAATTTCAAAGGAACAGTTTCTAGCCTTCAAGTACCAAAATCACCACGTACACCAACCGTAACGCGTGGAATGGGTCATATTATTGCTCATCGTTTTACTAAAACTTTCAATATGATGACTACGTGTGATTATTGTGATAAACAAATATTTATTGGCACAGGCCTCAAATGTAAAGAGTGCAAGTACAAATGTCATAAGGATTGTGAGTCAAAAGTGCCACCATCATGTGGTCTTCCTCAGAAGTTGTTTGATGAATTCAAGAGAACATTACAGGCAGATGGCATGCCAAACGCATCACCAATTCTTACTAAATTGGGAATCACATCACCAAATCATCATACTTCTAATTTTTTGAGCTCATTAAATCGCAAAGATCGTAAACGATCGCATCCTCACTCATCTATGAACATACCATTTACGGGGGCTGACTCTGGTTCGAACACCTCCAGTTGCAATAGTTCAACTCCTTCTAGTCCAGCATTACCATTAAGCAATGCAAGTCAAATGCAGCTGGCGTCAACCAAACAGCAGCAATTTCACTTTCCAGGTACTCTAATACATTTTATTGACGTAACAAAAATGAACCAAGCAACTAATTTAATGTTTTTATTTTTATAGATATCACTGCTCATAGTAGAAGTGCATTAATGGATCAAACACATCGAATGGGGGGTACAGCAGTGTTCAACGATAACGATAAGACAATAAATACTTCAGGCTCAGGTAGCATCAGTACAAACTCAGACCGAACGCCAGTTCGTGTTGATTCTCAGGATTCACAAATATCTGACAGCGAGCCTAGCAATGGTCGCTGGCCGCGGCAAAATAGCGTGAGTTTGACTTTTTCATATACTCGAAAATTCATGGGCCTGAAGTTTCAAACGTTCATTAAACGAT
Source organism: Microctonus hyperodae (assembly GCA_030347285.1). NCBI lineage: Eukaryota > Metazoa > Arthropoda > Insecta > Hymenoptera > Braconidae > Microctonus > Microctonus hyperodae. The sequence continues at coordinate 356,439 of JAQQBR010000006.1, forward strand.
ATTTTTCGATCTCAGATAGAAAAATCATAAGAGAAAGAGGTGGCTGCAGGGTAGTTAAATAATTTTTATTTTCTGAGTTCTTAATATCTGAAGAGATTGAAATATGAATTTAGTCTTGACTTCTGAAAACGAAAATTATCGTTCAATGAGCGTTCGGAACTTCACGCACATGATAATTTTTGATTACAATGCATCACAAAGCATGAATATGTAATACCTTATTCATAACAATTTTTATAGTTATCTATGCGAGAATGGGAAATTCCATATGATGAATTGAAAATTGGTGAATCAATCGGTATAGGTAGGTTCGGTACTGTATATAGAGGTAATTGGCACGGAGATGTAGCTATTAAAGTTCTCAATATGGATTACTACTCTGATGATGATAAAACTCTAGAAGCATTTAAATTAGAGGTAAGATTTCAACAGCCGTCGTATTTTAGGCATCTTATTATTTACAAGTCTCATTGGTCAATAAAAATTATCAGTTTACAGCATGAATATGTATATATGAATTAGACATAGGTTTATGTGTACTTAATTATATTTCCATCGAAATACATAGGTTGCCACGTTCCGAAAGACAAGACATGAAAATTTAGTTTTGTTTATGGGAGCGTGCATGAAGCCCCCTCGTTTGGCAATTGTGACGAGTATGAGTAAAGGGATGACACTCTATACACATATTCACCTACTCAAAGATAAGTTTAATATGAACAAGACGACAATAATTGCTCAGCAAATCTCTCAGGTATGTACATCATAACACGCAATTTATATATTCTTCAATATTTATTTGCATATTGTAATATATCTGTATCGACTTTAAAGCATCATCAAAGTAATTATTTATTATGAGTTGAAAATTTTGATATAGGGAATGGGTTATCTACATGCGCGCGGTATAGTACACAAAGATCTCAAGAGCAAAAATATTTTTTTGGAACATGGAAAAGTTGTGATAAGTGACTTCGGACTATTTAGTGTCACGAAACTGTGCTATGGAAATCGGTATGATTTTCTCTCAAACTTTCTCTCAGACACTTTCAAAATGTAAATAATTTAATTTTTTGTCTTTAGAAAAAGTAATGGCTTGAACATTCCGCCAGGCTGGCTATGTTATTTAGCACCTGAAATAGTTCGACGTCTTCGCCCACAACAAACAAGAGAACAAGAGGAGTTACCATTCACTGATGCATCTGATGTATATGCCTTTGGGTAAGTAATATGCAATATCAAACAAAACAAAAATTGGCATTTTTTCACTAGAATATATTTATAACTAATAAAAATGAAGCTGAATGAGATGAGAAAAATTTAATTGCTTAAATAAATTCAATATCGAGTATCCATACACAAGCCAGATAGTTTTGAAGTATTGAGATTAGTGCATCCACGTGATGCTTGGTCTAATCGCATAATTAATAGTCGCAGTCGAAGGCTCATACCGAAATTACATAATTGAAACTGAAATATCGTAATTTTTTATTACTCGCATCAAATGCTGAGAAAAGAAGTGATATAAAATTCGGGAATCTTTTTAAAACAAATAAGGTTGAAAAAAGGTGCTAGCTTCACGAAATTGTAAAAAAATATCCGATATTATTGTAATTATTCTCAACCACCATAATTGAGCTTGAATAGCTTCACCATAAAGAAATAACATAAAAAATTTCCTTCGTTGTTCAGAATTCAATAACTTAAGGACACATGAATTTAAATAACGAGACGTATATATTCTTATGTAGAGTTAAATACTTTTTGAAAAAGGTCTCTTATAATGTTTCGCTGAGTCTATTAAGTATCATCAATATTATCAAGTATATTCATAAAATAAACACTTGTATTATTATATATGTCAAATATATCTGATCAGCATTTTTATGTAAAATTAATTTGTATAATCATATAAGGTAAAATTCAAATTTAAAATATTTTTTACTTTTTTGTTCAATATATTGATACAAATATAGAAGAATTCTAAAAATTGCAGTCTGTGTCAATGTCAGAACCAATTTATGTTTCTAACGAATTAGAGCTATTTTTTCTGTTTTGAAATTGTAATTGTCATTCACTAAATTTTATTTCATACTATTATTTTTATCAGCATACAATCAGATAATTAATTTTCAGAAGATGACATAATTCATTATTGATGATATTTATATTGAGTTTATCAACTACACATTTTTTTAATAAAACCATCTTTTTGGTAAAGTAAATAATTGATAATTTTCGCGGTATTTTAAATTGTGGAAACCCACATTCAAATATCGTAAGGCCATATGTGGCTCATAATAATCACTCTTCAATTCAACGTTTTGACGCTTAAAAACATTCATGAATCAGATAACCTCTCATTGAAATAAACAATCTCTGTGAGTTATCTGATCAAATAATCATGTCTTCAAGATTAGTTATACGTCAAAATATTTATTTAATTGAAGATGTTAATACTCAGATTGTCGGCGATAAATTACCTTCAAAATTAAAAGTGCTAAAAGTATTTTTTTATTCTAGACTGATTCTCAAAATTTGAATTACGTGAAAGTGTTAAAAGATGTACTGATGAAGTTAATGTGTTTTGGCAAAAAGCTCAGGTTCAAACTAAAAGAAATGATAATTGCATAGATCAGTTATTAAAATTATATAAACAGTATCAGCTTCTCCAAAGAAGTGTTAATAATAATATGAATAAAATTAAAGAGTATCTCTTTAAGATTATTTGTTGAGATATCGGCGTTTAAAGGAAAAAGGAACTTTTTCATAGATCATCAATATCTCATGAACAAATAAATGCACCGCGAGCTAAATGAGAATTTCGTAAACTGGAATGAAGACTCTAAAAGGCTCTCTTGTCAGTTAAGAAGAAAATAGTTACTTGTGTACCAAGGCCAAATCTAAAATTTGTAGCTGGGGTTTAGCAAATTTCGATGAGGCTAAAATAGTATATTATTTCATAAGGAGGAGAAGTGGGACTTTTTAAAAATCAATGAAAAATTTTGGAAATTTTACTGTTCCCTTAATTTTTGTAATGAGTCTATATTCGGATTTTGTTTTATGTTATAATATTTAACGTTAATAATAAAGTGGTGAATTTTGGTTAATTTCTTCCAATGTGTTACAGAACTGTATGGTATGAATTATTATGTGGAGAGTGGCCTTTCAACGCACAACCTCCAGAAGCAATAATATGGCAAGTTGGAAAAGGAATAAAGCAAACATTGGCTAATTTACAAGCATCGCGTGAGGTCAAGGTAATTTCACGATTCTCGGGTGCACTGTCCTTCATTAATTTCTTTTATTATTTTTCTAGTAATGTCTATTTTTGCAGGATATACTTATGCATTGTTGGTCGTATCGCGCTGAAAAACGACCAGACTTCGGTAAACTCCTGACAACACTTGAAAAACTGCCTAGACGACGGTTAGCTCGTAGTCCTTCACATCCTATACATCTCTCGCGTTCAGCAGAGTCTGTGTTTTAATGCAAACGGAGTAAAAATTTCAGCAAAGACCAATGAACGTAATTGCCTTTGATAATTGAAAATAGGCCAACCAAAAATATTGAAATGTGACAATGAAACGTCCCATTTTGGATGATAAACTCTCTCAGGATAGAGATATATCAGGATCAATAATTTATATGAGGCGTTGAGTTCCAATACCGGTTTAATGAATTAGCAGTGGGGATGCATTTTTTTTTAATGACGTTTATCTATGTGTAATCTTTATCAAAACCTATTCGATTCCTTGAAAATTACCTGGTGACTTCCTTTATGAGATTTGTAAAATGCGAGATTACAAATGTGCCCGTTTTCTCTTGAAAGTTTATCTAAAATGGATCAAACTTGTTTTGGAATTGGGCGCTTCATATGAAGAACTGAATAATGAGAGTATTTGACGTAAAATTAAATGCTGGTACATGTATGACGGTTAAGTTCGCTCATCGAGAATAGTCGCTTAGTCACTATAGTTTTTACGAACTTTCTTCTATTTGACGTACATAACTATGTTTCATATATATTACTGTCATACCATTGTTTTTACTATACTTAATGAGACAAAGCGATGGTGCTTACTCAAATGCTATTTTGAGTATTCACATTGATAGAGTTACATTCATTCTAAATAATTATTTTGTCACTTATTTTACAAATAGCCATACAGATTTCTTCAATTTTATTTATAAAATAAAAATGAAAATCAATTTCTTACTAGTCATGTGAAATGAATTTTAATACTATCTGGGAATGTTTCATTTTTATTGATAGCATCACCATGGATCAATTGTATTTTATAAAAATCGATCAGCAGAAAAAACTATCTCGAAGTTGAACAAACCGTACTTCGTTTAAACAGTTAACAAGAAAAAACATTAATAAAGTTGTTTTGTTGTGTAAACATTAATTTATGTTGGATCAAAATTCCGATTATGAATCGCAATCTTAGAAGGAATACGTGTAATAAAACGAGAGGCCAGTTAAAGGTATATACTGAAATATTGTAAAATTATCTTCATCAGTATCGTAATTTTAAACTATTGCTCTCATAATTGATATTAAACGTGTGTAAGTGAAATAATAAATAGCACAGATTGATAAATAATAAATTACCATTGGTTATTTTTATTGTATGTACTAATAATAATTTTATAGAAATAGTTTAATCTCACCAGGAATCATCCGTTTAAAGAATATGCTTTTTCAGATACTTATAAATAAAATTGATAAAATGTTGAATATGAGAAGATTAATTTTGTAAATTAAGAAAGTGCTTATTAATTTATACTATGTATATTTTGTTATTATTTTCGCTAAAAATATACCAACATTTTGATAGTCAGCCATGAATACTGTGATGTTAAATACTATTGATTCTATCAGGACAAATTTCTAAGGCATTTCTGAAAATTGGAGTCATCCTACTAGATGAATTTTAATTACATTTATTTTATGTTGAAAAAATAATTACGCCGTTACTTTGGAATTCTTTGAAAATCTCTGATTTTTTCGACATATATTATTGGATAATAACGTATATATTACGATGTATATCTTGATACCATATTGTTCAGACAACTGTCAAAGTATGCTACCAAGAATTCAACTCTCACAACATAACTTCATTAAAGTAACATCGAATAAAGCAACTGCGATATAAATTGATATAGCAACCCACATTTTTTTCTATACACCAGATGTACTGTTCAATGGCACTTTTCGAGTAGATTCATTAAAATTCTTTCGCGACAATTTTTTTAGTTGTTGTCCCAAAAATATATTTCGCATTGTATTTAGTTCTATTCGTTGTTTGAACATTTCAATGAGGGGCTTCGTAATAATGTCAGTTATGTGAACGAGAGCACGAGTGCGCACAGCATCATTATGAATGACAGCCAACATATCTGGATTTTTTTCACATGGCTTTGCTACCTCCTCTTCCTCTTGCACAAGAATTTCCGGTAACTCCTTCATTGTCTATAATAAAATTATTTTTATTTAAATTAATTATACAGGGAAAGGAGAGAAAAATGAAAGAAACTCACATTTAAACATGTGAGGGCAATCCCGTGTGTTTTGACAATTTCCAAGGGAACTTCTACTGGCTTATTATTACGAGATTGAAAACAAGTCAATACAATCTCTTGTTCCTACTCAAAAAAATAAATAAAATAATTATGCATATGAAGTGAGAGAAACATACATAAATAACATTGTTTTTTGCCTTTGTATCTTTACTCTCATTAAATACTGAAAATATAAGGCCAACAAATCCTTGCTCCATCATCTGATATGTAGCTTGAGTGCCGACATCTAAAAATTATTTGTTGGAAATTATCCTTGTATTTATTGTTGATGCTCCAAATAATTATGATGAACTTACCAACATGAGATGGGAAAACTGTGATGTGTGGATGAGAATGATACCAACCCAGTATTCTCATTGATCGTTTCAACTTATTTTGAAGTCGTTCAGCCTCCGCTGATGCTTCCATCAGTTGCTCTGATGATATCTCGACTCTATCTTTTTTTTTATCTAACCGTCGTAGAATTATAACAGCCGATATTTTGGCAATACCATCATCAAGCTGATTAAAACAATACAATTAAATATTTGAAACATATACTACTTGATTTGAAATAGAATCATCTCGACATACATCACCAATAAGAAGACCCATCACTTCAAAGTTTTCGGTTGACAACGCATGTTGTAAACAAAGCATATAAACGTCTGCCTGAAGTTCAACCTTTATCAGAGAACTTTCCATGTTTATTAATAAAAACCAAAACCTAAAAGTAATGAATGCTTGAACATTGGTGATATGAACAATATAAATTAAACACACACCAATTCTACGATCACTAAATAACGCTTTGACTAATAAGTACACCCTCCCCCTTTCTAATCATTGGTAAATTGACTGGGGTGGTATTAGACTATCCGGTCCTAAGACGCGCGAACTAGAGAGAAAGGTTACCTTGTTGAGAATCTTGATATCGTACTTTGGCGCCTCTGCTCCCGATTGGTTGAGAGCCAATCACTGCGTTGTTCAGGGTTTTACCAACCTTACTAGAATGTATGTTGTTTGTTTTTTTTTTATATGGGAGCGATCCACTAAGCACTCGAATCGGCAGAACAACAACTCTACTCTTTAGATCTCTACTTTTTATGATTTCACCAAAATCTAACTCATATTATTGGCTGGAATTGTGAAAAGTAGTGATAAGTAGAGATCCGAAGAGTAGACTTGTATTGCCAATTTTATGAACTTTAGATATATTATTAGTTTAAATAAATTTATTTAGATGGAGCACAAAGTTCGTTTCGCCTATAGGAATACTGAAGTATTCAATTCATGAGAAAAACGTGTTTTATTTGAATATAAAGATAAAAGAATGTTCGTATATTTTGTGGTAATGAAAAAATATTTAACTGATTGATTTGAACTCTCGCGTAAATCTTTGTATTGATATTATTCGCAACGATGTAGATCCCAATCGCAAATATAATAAAATAATATAAAATCTATTAATAAATTATCTTTAATCGTATTATGTTAGTTGTGCACATCTGCCTAGTAATTAAAATAAAAGATCTGCAGGATACTAAATAATAGTAAATCATTATTATCATTCAGTATATTATGTTTTTAATATCAATAATCGATTTGAATCATATGGTTATATTATTTAATTTCCGCTAACGACATCGTGAATTCCTAGGAGCTCGCGGTATTCTCATACATAGAAATTAATTCAAAACCATCCAGATCGTTTGGAAATCTTTTGGAGATATTTGGAAACGATCAGTATTCCGAATTTGGAAACTTGATTTCCAATTTATAGTAATTAAAATTAATTACACCCCATAGTTAGCAAACTTTTTGATTATTTTTTCGCCCACCATTCAATCGTTTGGAAATCGTTTGAATAACACGTCTGTTAACTTTATATGGTTTCGAAATGTCTTGTTCCGTAAAAAACACTGATTTGCTCAATATACACCATTGTAGTAGTGATGTGCTGGAGACATAATTCATGCACATGCGCACTGAAAATCTACACGATGTATATCTATATTATACTATATGATATAGTGGTGAGTTTCAAATTCGTAACACTGTGAATTTCAAGAAATCAAAATCAGAAAAAAATTCAAAGTTGTTCAATCTATGTCAAATAATTAGTTTATTTTTCCTGACTCAAGATTATAAATGGTACATAGCTAATAAATTCGCCACATAAATACACTCTACCTTGAATGTACCATATAAATTATATAATGGCTTAAATGAATCTTTTCAAGCAACTGAACGGAAAATTTTGTTGATTATAAACGATTGAATTGTGATCCTGCAACCAATATATATTGAGACGCAAACCATGGCCCCTCTTCGCTCACTTTTTTTTTCTTTTAGATCTTCCCTCGCTTTTTCCTGTCTGTATTGTCAGATGTATCACTCGAGGCCATCATCGCAAATTCACTTGAAATTTCGGATTTAAGACTTTGGAGTTTTCATTTCATGTTTTATTTCCTATCGTCTTCA
>JAQQBR010000006.1:366301-381729 GCA_030347285.1 Microctonus hyperodae
GGGCTGCATTTACTTTAAAAAATGGAAAAGCTAAACAACGCCTGATTGATTTGACTTCTCCATAATACTGCTCGTTACAAATCATTCAGAGGATTGTGTCTTTAATCAAAGTCGACCTCTGGTCACATTAGGAAGTGACCTCATCTTTTTTCGCAATAATTTCATGATTCTAGATATTATGAAGCTGATTATTCTCATATTGATCAGTCACATTTAAGTGTTGATTTGGACAAATATTAATTCACATATCAATTATATACAATTATTTACAGTCCGATAACTACTAAATGTTCTAATAAATCTACTCACCATTAATAAATATAAATGAACAGACAGTCATTCATCATATTTTGATATATAAAATGTGCATAATTTTACAATATATATCAATAAAGTTTATTTAAATGTATAGTATATACGTATCGATGACTGTATAAATCGTAGCTTTTAAATATTTTGTTTTTTCATCTACAACTCGTTAATTTAATCTTTTTTAAGCTATTGCAATATGTTATTCAGTATGTAAATCGTCAAGTGCGAACCATATGTACGTTTAACATTCGCAAATGATACTTGTGACATATTTATTCACATTATTTTGTATTCTGACTGACAAAGGACAAGTAGTTCTCGAATATCTACAGCCAGTCATGAAATTCAACTTTGGATCAACCACTTCGTACAACAGTATTCATCCAACTTATCAATATATCGAGCAGTTTAATAACAATAATGAAACGTATAGAAATGGTACCAACTGGTTCGGAATCCTGTTGGCATTTATGTCTGGCGCATTCTTCACAATCAGTTCAGGTCTCGTCAAAGCTATCAAAAACGTGGATCCTATGATTTTATTGGGTATCCGGTCATTATTGCAGATATTTGTTATGCTTACAATTTGTATAATTCATGGAAAAAATATACTTGGTCCAAAGGAGTCACGGATGCTGATACACTTTCAAGTAAGCAAATTGACCGTTTAAATATTGAAAATATTTTACATTGTTTTTCAAATAAAATCCAAAAATTAAAAATTCAGGGAATAGTTGGAGGGATGACCCTTACACTTTTATACTATAGTTTCCGAAAACTCCCTCTCGGCGACGCAACAACTATAATTTTTAGTTCACCAATCATAGTCATCATTTTATCCTTTCTCTTTCTAAAAGAACCATGCGGGATCTTGAGGATTGTTGTTATTTGCACTCTTTTCACTGGAATTGTTCTCGTTTCAAAGCCGCCATTCCTTTTTCAGGTAACAAAAACAAAATAATGAAGCAATAAGTAATATTATTGATTGTCTTTAACAATTTTTATTTCAATTTGAATTCGACAGATACATCGGTCAGCTGACGCATCCTATGATGAAATGGGCTATATTTGTGCAATACTTGCAACTTTATTCACTGCACTCAACATTGTTATAATGAGAAAATGTTCTGATATTCATTATTCCGTTCTAGTCGCTAATCTTTCTAGTTGGATTTTATTATCAGCTGTTACGTTTTTTTTCATTGTTTCTGATGTTGATCATCATAGTCAAATGATTCCTAGAGATTGGATTACTTGGGGCCTTATAATTCTCGTAGCCATAACTGGACTCACGGGCCAAGTACTTATTACTAAAGCATTAGAAATTGAAGAAGCGGGTAAGGTATCAATCACTCGATCCCTCGATATAATCCTTGCTTACGGTATTCAAATTTATTTTTTTGCCGAAATCCCCAACTCAACCAGTATCGTTGGTGCTATTCTGATACTCGGAGCTGTTATTTCAATGGGATTTGAAAAGGAACTTTATGGTTTCTGTACTTATATTCCGTGATGCAACGTTATTTTAAAGAAAAAAATATTCATAAATTAAAACGTAGCAATGCATTTGAATTAATTAAATGCGATATCAAGTTATTATATATTATCATGTTATTATTGAACGTCCCAGACATAATATATAACCAATGGGGCATAAATAGTAAATATATTGAAATCCTGATAATAATTCCTACATGTAACAATAATATATTTTGAAATCCTTATACAAAATGGAATTTCCTAGACCATAAAATGTTAGTCATTCATTTTTTGAATAGAAAATGATGATATAGTTATATATGATTTCCATTATATGGAAATTATATAACTATAAGTAAAATTTAATTACGTGGTTTTTATGAACTTCGAGATATGTAATTTACTACTAAAATCAACCGAATTATTATTTAAGACGTATTCATTTTGTAACATTTTTTAAGTATTGATCCATATTATGTTACTAATGGGATACCAATTGTTGCATCGTTGCATAATTTTCTCACAACAATCATGATTCAGATACATAATCCACGGTGCTTCATTTTTACAGTATTTTTTATTTACTCAAATTAGCAAATTTTTTCACATATGAATTATCCATTATTATTTTGATGAACCAATCAAAAGATTATGCGAAACCATTCAACAAATTTCCTTATCTTACTACTACATACTTTGAATTATATATATATTATTCATAATTATTCTAAATATGAATTCACTTAATGATAAATTTATTGTACACAGTTATTATAGTATATAAAATTAAGTATTATCATGCATATGTGATATCAATATACCCGTTTGACACAAATATTTTTTCATTAAACTGACAGTTATAATAAAACTTTTATTCAATAATGATACAACGATTAGCCATTTCCTATTAGCTTTCTTGGATGTTAAACAGATTACTTAATCAAATGTATATTTACATAATGTATCCAGAATCAATATCACTTAGTGTTGGTATGGAATAAATTGGCGTTGTTACACCAAACATACATAAAATTGAAAGCATAACTTAAAGTTCGCTACTTTTGTTGATATAATTTGTACTAAAAATTTAACCATTATCGTTAATATTTAGCAAATATTTATTATTTAACGGAAATTACGATACAATAATGGTCATCAATATTTATTAGAGACAATGAATTTTATTAACAAATGAATGATGTACTTCATTTAGTATCGGGTGATCCAATTATTTTTGTTACGTATATTTTCTGATAGTTCAACTACATATTCGGAAGCAAAATGTTGAAAACACGTTACTTCCGATCATCTTCAAATAAAATTCGTTAAGAAGCAACTTAAAATATTAAAGATGAACGAAAAATGAAATAACAATATATTTGATACGTGTGATTACGTACGAATATTTTTGGACTACGCAAAAAAATGAACAAGTGGGAAATAGAACAAGACAAAGATTATATCTACATTACGTAATATACTATATTTTATCATTATTCCCGTACAGTGTAAATTGGAATCGGAGTATATTAATATTACCCAAAAATGTTTGAAAATATCGGAAACTAAATTTTCTTGGTCAATACTTTTCATGATTGATTGATTGTTATATGAATGATAATTTTAGAATATTATTAAATGTTTGGACTATTTTAAATTTGAGGACGCACTGAATTATGTACATTTTTGTGGCATCGTCCATTCTTTTCACCTAGCTTTGAAGCAATTTATACTAAAAAAATACGTAGAGGAAGATTTTGCTTACAATCAACTCTTACAGATTAATTTTAACCCTTGTTTTTTGTTTTTGTCTAATATTCTAATTTATCAACAAATCCAGTTATTTTTCACTTTTTTATTATGCATATATTATTCTGTCTGCAAACATCGATGTAATAAAAACCACGAAAGAGTCGCTTTCGAATATCTTTTCACTCCTGTATTATCCACAGTATACATGTGGTGAGGGAAATCACCAAATGACAGAGATATTCAGCAAGATACTTGCAAGCGACTTTTTTTACGGTTTTAACTACATGAAATTTTCCGTTCCTGAAAATAATTTTACGCAGATGATACACATGCATAGATGATTCAAGCAAATTATACTAATATCGTCATTCATCACAATAATTTGGTTTAATATAAATGTTAATGGGTATATTTATATTTTTCAGTGTAAGGACCTTATAATATTTTATACATGTATTTTTTTTTTCATCTTTGTTGAATTGTAAATGATTTAAAAAAAAAACAGAAAGAGGAATATGGATGAAGAGAATGTTTTACAAAATAAATGTTACATTAACGCGAAACTTACAAGAAATAATAAAATAAAACATACATAGTAATAAATGATACAACGAATTCATGACAAATGTCCCTCTACGAACACCAGTGAATCTATTTTTTTTTAAATGTTTTCTACGAGATTAAATATGAATAGTTTACCTTAAATTAAGAAAAACTAAGAATAAAACAGAATAACACAAATCAAGTATAGATAAAATTTGCCAGCGAGCAAGCAAATCATTTTGATTTCCAACACATTGGAAAATATGAATGGAATCAAATATGTATGGGCACGTGAATGAGAAGCTCTGTGCGACTGGCAAATACAGCAGAACACATCTCGCATGTATATTCAATAGTGTCGGGTATAATGGTCTCGGCTACATCATCTGCTACACTCTGCATCATATGTTGATGCTCGGATGTCGACTCAACTTTCACGCGTAATTTCATTTTCTTGTTACTCACTTCTTCAGTATGATTAATATCGTCTAAATCTGGTAAAATAGTTTCTTGTTCCTCAACCTCTTCTTCATTCATATTATTTGTCTTGAAGCCAACCATCATATTATCAACAACCTTCGTCGTGTCAAGTATTGCCGGCGATACTAATACACTGTTATTATTGTCCGCTACGTCCTCATCATCTATTCGATCATTATGTGGCTCCTGTTTGATTGACATTTGTCTTGTTAATCTTTTCAAATTCTTACCTCGTACAGATTTTCTTTTTGTAGGTGATTCAGGTTTAGCGATAGCATTTCCGACGCCATTATTATTTTCATGTTTAGTCAGTTCTTGAATGGTCTTTCTCGTAATATTCACCTCCTCTTTGATTTCAATATGAGTATAAGGCTGAGTGTTCAAAATACTGTCAAACTCCTTTGGTTTTGGGAATGTTGCTGGCGTCATCTGTAATTTACCCTCAACATGGTAACTTACATTTTTGGTTCTTGGACGATTTCTTTCGCCGCCTTGAATAGTTCCTTGTTTATGTTCATTCAAAATAACTTTTGGGGTTCTCGTAACTAATGTTTTTGTTTTTTGGCCTTTTTTGACACCATCACTACCCAATTCAACAGGTACTCGTGTTTTTTGTGTATGTATCATCTTTGGCCGACCATGCTGCGACTGTTGTGATTGTGCGTCTATTGATTTTTTCTCATCTTTTTTCATTTTTTTTTTCAAAAGTTTCGATTTGAGTGATGTCAATGATTTCGAACTATTGATAGGTGTCTTAATATTTTGCATGGAACTTTCGAAATTTTTCAAGATATTTTGAAACCCATCCTCCAAATTTGTACGTTGTTGTTTATTTTTTCTACCAAGTTTTCGTTTGGTATTATCATCGGAATCTGACTCTAGAGGTTGCATTACATTATAATTTTCATTCGACTGGTTACCGACAATCGCCAATGGTGTCTCATGTGATTTAAGTTTGCGTCTTCGTTTATATTTCCTTGGTCCAACCTGAGGTCGCCGTTGTAGGGCTGTATTTTCATCACAATGTTGGACAATATGAAGAACAATTTCTTCGGAAGTAGCGAAAGAATTACTACATACTTTGCATAAATATGGTGTCAAACTGCCATGACATTTAGGATCGGGACCAGAATGATGAGCTCGGACATGTTCGCGAAGAACAACTCGCTGGTTAAATGCTCGTGGACAAATGGCACATACATAAGGTTTTTCACCAGTATGAATTCTTTCATGTTTCCTTAAGGTACCACCATCAGCAAAGGCTTTCCAACAAAATCGGCATCCGTATGGTCGCTCGCCAGTGTGGATGCGTATATGAATTTGTTGAGAGCTGCGACTGCCAAATGTTTTACCACACTCACGACATGGAAATGACCTGCCCCCTAAATCTTTATTGTGTGAATGGCGATGACTGACAAGAGCGCGTCCATCAGGGAATTCTTCACCGCATTCGTCACATGCAACCATTTTATTGCGATGAGACACCATATGACGACGAAGTCGGGCTTTGCTATGAAAGCGTTTCCCACATTTGGTACAACCAAATGTTTTGTCAACATTATGCACCCATGAATGTTTTAATAAACTTCGTTTATCTTTGCATGTTTTGCCACATAACATGCACGTGTTGAGTGGGGCATCTTCAGCATGATTTTGACGAACATGCTCAGCTACTTCAGCATCGTTGCGATATATTTCCCCGCACAATAAGCAACGTCGTGTTGGTGAACGAGCATGAAGTCCAGCATGTGCTAAAAGTGCTAGTGCTTCTTCAAACCATTCACCACATACATTACAAACATGATGCTGATTCGATTCATCAACTATTTCTGTTGCCTCTTGCTTAACATGAATTTTTCGGTGACGCTTAAGAAGATCCAGTCGATGAAATGGTACACCACATGTCTCACAGTAAAATTCACCGAATCTTTCATCACCAGTGTAATTGAGCTCATTAGTAGTAGGATCATATTCATCGTTGTTAACTCCAACTCCATGCTTCATTCGCATATGTTCTCTGTAGGCATTCACATCCCAAAACATTTCATTACAATTGGTGCATTCGAAAGGACTATCACCACCGTGGATTCGCGAATGTGACGCTAGAGCCTTCTCTCTAGCAAACCCTACTCCACAATATTGACATACGTAGGGTTTAGTAGGGTCAGTAATAGGCCATCTAGGTGCTTGCGAATCAGTCGTAATCATTGATTCTGTCCATTGTGAGCTTGAGGCAAGGTTCGCATTTTTGTTACCGGGGCCCCCTGTCATCACTTCTAATAAACGCATATCTTCATCAATATAATCGTAAGATTTACCCACATATTTGCCGTGCTCCAATTTTGATGGACGATTATCCATGACAATATTACGCTTAATTACATTACTGCCTTCACCAATAACATTGTTTTTTCGTTTTCTAGGTATTGATGATTGAACTTTTTTGCGACGTCCTCTCATTGTTTCTTCTTCTTCAGGTATGAGCGAATCTTCATCATTCAGCTCGTCTTCTAGACTATCACGCGATGGTGGATATGCGTGAATTTTGAGGTGGTTATTCAAATCGCATTTGTGAATATAACGTGCACCACAAAGATTGCAACTGTGTTGACGATCTGTTTGATGAGCCACCATATGATTCATCAGATTTGCTTTTTTGCGAAACCTTTGACTGCAGAAATCACACGGATATGGCCGTGTATTTGTATACGAATCTTGATCGATTGGTAATGGGATCTCCATGTCATCGTACTCTAATAAGTTATCATGTGACACTTTCGTTTCTGGAATCTCCACTCTAAACATTGTAAAGAAAAATATTGTTCAAACACACTCGAATAGTGCCCAATCATGATTTACATATTGATAAACATTATCTATCTATACCCGTCATCTGGTCCCGATCTATCCCAATTATCTGTGATGACCTCTTCCGTAACTTGAATATTGAGGTAATCATGACCCTGATCTTGTGGAACAATATAAATAGACTCCATATCATTTGACTGCGGTACCATCAATATCTCTGCATGCGGAGGAAGGTTTCTAGTCGACGAATTTGATTCGAGACGCGGTACAGTTGTCTCTCCTATGGACACTTCTTCACAGGCTCCTACAGCTTCACCATTTTGAGAAGCAATATCTGTTTCGAGATCACATATCACCTCTTCATGAATGACGTTGCCAACTTCTTCCACCCACTGCAAAGCCAAATCGTCTGACACATCCATACTTTCTGCCTTCAGTTCACAGAATTTCAGTTATAGCTAGAACAAAAGATTTTACAATATAGCTTAAGATGTATTCTAAACGTTCGAATAATATAGCTCTTCAGAATATATGCATCTTTACTCTTGAAAATCGCAAATTATTTTTAATGAAAATGAAATCGATTTTTCTACAATAAGATTATGTTAATACATATACAGTTATATTTTAAAAAGAGGTTATAACAAAATTACATTTGGTGATTATGATTAGTTGCATAATATCCACGACCGGTGTGATGTGATGGCTGCTGACGATCCAAATACAACTAAAGATCAATAATTACTAGTCAAGACGTAGAAATTTTTAGGCACGATTATCTAATTATAATAAATATGAAAGAGTACAACTTATTTCTGTAAACACCAAGTCAACCTACCGTCAATCTACGTTGTCGTTTTCGGCGTTGTCTCATACGTTCATTTTTGCAACGCGTCACAACCTACGCAACTTTTTTTTATAATATCCAAAAATTATTTCACTTATTAGTTTATTCAACTTCGGTGTAACAATTTTGCTTGTTAATAAATAACATTTCACAGTACACACTGTTATTAACCTAACCAAAAATACATTATGGGAGAATGAAATTAACAAGGAATATAGCGTCGACCTTCGGTTATTTCCAAGGGAGCGGTGGGGAGTATAGCTTTAGAATGAATCCTCAAAATGGCCGCGATGCCGAGAAAAAGTAATGAAATCGCGCCAATAGATCCATTAACTAGGCTATGGCTGATTGATGCAAGCCAATTTTATACTTGGGCAACTGTATATCGTAATATTATTATTTGGAACTTTATTTTATTGAATTATTCATCAGTTATTCATTCCAATATGATTAGAAGTGAAAATGTCGTGAAAAACCAATTTTCACTGTAAAATAAATTCAAGAATTTCACTAGCTTCCGCTTTCACAACGGCAACGACGTTGATAGGTCAATAATTGCATACGCACAACGTCGATTAGGAATACAAACTGACGGTCATTTTTCAAATCTATCGTTCCCTTGAAAAATTTCGGTAATTACGATTTTACCTCGGTCATGCGGCACTGGTGGCATTTGGGCGAACTATTGATAAAATACAGATTTTCAAACGATCTGGGGTGCGATGGCGCCATATACTTAGCAGGTGAAAGAAAAGAAAATTAATTCATAACTATCCAGATCGTTTGGAAATCATTTAGAAATATTTGGTAACGAGTATTCCGAATTTGGAAACTTGATTCCTAATTTATAATAATTAAAATTGATAACACCGTACAGATAGCAAAATTTTGTAATTAATTCTTCGCCGACCACTCAATCGATTGAAAATCGTTTGGAAATCACGTCTGTCAAATTTTTATGGTTTGGAAACGTTTTCTTCCATGAAAAAACATTGATTTACTCAATAGGGACCACGCATGTAAATTGTCGCGCCATCTGATAACAGAAATGTACAATAAACGGGCAAAAAATAAAGCAACAACACGTTATTTTAAATTTAGTTAATGTTATTTAAATAAATATTGGGAAATTATTCGAAATGTCTTCATCAGCACAATCTTGTTATATCAAAGGATGCATAGAAAAATCTCGTCATAAGTGGCAAGTTGATTTACCAGTGAAATTTCATTGTTTTCCCTCGACTAAATGTGATGCCTCATGGAAGGATGATAAACGTATTGGGATTTTACCTAGGGGCGGAGCCTAATCTGACAAAGGAGAATTTAAGATACAGTATATATAGATATACAACTATACAAGGTATTGTTTTTTTCATTGAAATGTATATTTCCGAGCAAGAACTTTATCGTTGGGGTAAAATAAATACTAACAAACGTAATTACATTTTATAGAAGGTAAAAAAATCGCGAGGGCCAGACATATCGTAAAATGGTAAAAATTCAGCAAAACTAATAACAATGATGAGGTTAGGTTTATTGCATTTTGACGTACGTGTGTGTGTGTGCGGCTGCGTTTGAGTGTGACTACACGTGTGTGAATTTGTATCTACCACTAGGTGTGACTCTACGACTGCTTCCATAAAAGAAAAGAAATAGAATATATGGGTTAACGTCGGCACAAAAATTGAATATACAGAAAATTTTAGAAAAGTCCTGTGTAAGGAATTGCGCAGTATAACCTGGTCTTTTTCATTTTTCTATGATATTTGGAAATTTCAAAGTAGTAATAACATAACCATATTACCAGTACCGTGTTCTTTTTGAGACTGTATCTTACGTATAGTTCGCTTAAATGACGCCAGTGCCGCATGACCGAAGTAAAATCCCAATAGGGTTTCTTCGACTCCAGCATTGGCATCACTGGTTTATACACGTGAAATTCACCCTTGACTAGCTTGACGTTCTTTCGTTACGTCTGTAATCTGTATTCATTGCTTTGGGATTGAAAGCTCACTACTGAGAAGTATTGCAGAATATTTTGGGTTTCATCATAACGTGAACTCTATTTCATAATAAAAAATTATAAAAATATAGGAATTAAAAAAATGAATGTAATCACAAAATCGATAAATGTGACTCCAATCGCGAGAGTATGTACCACGACTATTTCAAACGGAACTTCACCAGCCACGGCAATTGGTAAAGTGCAAAATTCGAAAATCGTCATACCATCGGCAATCACACAATCAACTGCCCATAGTTTTGTGCAAGATATTTTTCTTAGGTCAATCCGTATTAATACGGGTTGTGCAGGTTTGTAAAACAATCGTATCTTTATTTTTACCGTATTGATGTCATTCAAATAAAAATTTACGTACTTGAATTATCAGAGGTTATGTAATAATGTAATAAACGACGAAAAAAGATTGTGCTGCAGAAATGTTATGTAGCATTCCTGACTTCAAAATACTTTTAATTCGGAGTGTCAGTTTTTCTATTGATTTTTACAGTGGGTACTCAAATTCAATCAAAGCGTTTAGCTCATACAGATGTTCAAGTTCCAAACTTTGATGATTATCGTAAGGACTTCTTGAAGGATCCAACTGTAAAAACCAATCATCATATTCCAGAAAAACAAAACTTTGCTTACCTTGTAGCTGCAGGTAATATTGAAATCGTCGAAAAGTAATCAAAAGTTTTTATTTGGACTTCTAGTACTTGTTCTAAAAAAATAACTCAATTTAGGAACTGGATTGGCTACTGCTTATGTAGCAAAAGGGGTTGTCACTGATGTTGTCAGTACTATGGCAGCATCTGCTGATGTATTGGCAGTATCAAAAATTGAAGTGAAAATTAACAATATTCCTGAAGGTCAAAGTATGGTTTTCAAATGGCGTGGAAAACCCTTATTTATTCGTCATAGGTAAAGTAATAATGATGTATATATGTATAAACGTTTTGTAACTTTTAAGTATGGAAATATTCATTCTGAATGATGAGATAAAGCTATTCTCCATGAATCGCTTCAGGCATAAGATGTAGCTACGAATCATTTCATCAGTATTTAATACAAACAGATAATTCAACTAATCAGCAAGTAAACAGTTTTCGAATGATTGCTTTTTGCGCATAATTAGTAGGTTGTTACAATAAGATTATGCAATCCACAGTACTCAATTAGATGATTATTAGATTCGGAGATACTACCATACAATGTATGCAATATGAATATGTATTCAATATTCTAATGTTGAAAAAGACTCAACTTCTATGAGCCCTTCAAACTTTTTAACAGATCTCTTTTAACAGAATGGAGTGATTCTCGATCATTATCAATACATTAATGCTCTTATTATATATTTATTTATCTTTTGTAAATTTTTCAAAATTTTCATTTAATTTAATAATTGTTATAAGGTCCTAAAAATATATGGTACCAATTCTATCATTTTTTTTATCAATAAATTCTTGAGGAAAGTATCTTTTTTTTTCTGTTGGTTCATCACAAGCTATTCATTTTTTATTTTACATTTATTTCATATGATTTTTGAAGAAGTTTACTTATTGTAAATTGTATTTACAGAGGAGCAAAAGAAATTGCGAAAGAAGAAAGTGTGGATATTTCAACGTTGCGTGATCCTCAACATGATCGTGAACGTGTTCAACGCGCTGAATGGTTAATTGTACTTGGGATTTGTACACACCTTGGATGTGTTCCAATTGCAAATGCCGGCGATTTTGGAGGTTACTATTGTCCATGTCATGGATCACATTATGATGCAAGTGGACGAATTAGAAAAGGTCCTGCACCACTGAATCTCGAGGTCCCTTATTACGAGTTTCAAGATGATATTGTGGTCGTTGGTTAACTAGTAATATACTTCATCAGTAGTTGTATTAATAATATAATTATATTTGTTTGAGGTAATATTGGATGACTGATAATAAGTGTTTTAACGTATAATATGATTTACACTTTGTAATTATCAAGAGTTGATCATTATTCGGAATAAATTGGTAATCGATACGAATAATGTCATAAGGATATTAATATCATGTACCTCTCCTCGTTTCAAAAATAAGTTTTGAATATGAGATTCATAAGAAGTGTAACATGAATTCTATGATTTTGATTAAAAAATGATTCAAGGCATATGATGATTATATTCAATTGAACTATGTGTTTTTATTCAATATAAAATTTTTTTTATAAATAATGGAATTCTTGGCATATCAACGTTTTGTTCTGAAAATTGCATATTTTATACTCAATCATTTATGAGTAATAACATTTAATAAAAAATGATTCTACAAATGAATTTTAGTATGAAAACTGCTCTTATTTATACAAAAATATATTTTATTATAGTTACATGGTAATAATCAGCTAAAGTCTTATAAATATAATTCACAAATATGAATTTTCATGTCTTTATGTATCATGTTTGCAATCATTCAATTCTGAGATAATTTTGAACATGGTATTACTACGATTGATATCGTCTCAAAAGTCAAAAATTTTACCGTACATGAATACATAATAATTCAAAAAATGAAAATGTAAATGCGTAATAAATGCTTTTACTTATGTGCAACAAACAATATGTCCTCATTGAATCTATAACCCTCCGCAAGGAGGCGCCCTATATATGAAGAAAATGGATTTTCTGCGCGTTATCGAGAACATCTATAACCCCCTATAAACTAACCCCAGTTTGTGAGTACTTACTAAATCGCAGTTTGCCATCTTGATTTTTGGCATGGCGCTGTAGCGTTGCCATATAAAAATGTGTTAAATTTAAAAGTTTTTGGTTTAATTATGATGTGCAAGTTATTTCAAAAACAATTTTCATAGTGATTCTACGAAAAAATTACTCAACAACATATAAGAATGAATTAGGTCTATTATTGATTTAAAACGCGAATGAACTGTTTGTGAAAACTTTGTCACAAGTGAATAAAAAAGGTGAATCAATTAAGATCGGCCTTGCCTATAATCGAATGGGTTTCTTCAGTGAGGCTTACGTTTATTCTTTGTGAATGCAACTACCGGAAGTAAGCAGTTATTTTTGATGGTATTGTAATGGAAACACTATTTAAAAGAAAAAATACCAACAGTATACAAATTCAGAGAATATCTGCTTGCTCAGAAAGTCAGGATTGTGCAAAATGTATAATATACATATTACCATGTATAATTAAAGAAAGCATGCATACAAATACTTTATGAGCATTTATTATGTTCGCTTTAATTAACTTGAATAAATAGAAATATTAAACGTATGGAAAATGAATTGCGAAAGATGAACTTGAAATTTACCATGAATGTATACAATTTAATGTTGTGAATTGATGGTATTTATACATAGTCATAAAATTTACGAATATTGATATGTATGTTATAATATATGCATTTTTCTGCTAACAGCAGATTTTGTGAAATTCATGATTTTCAATACTGAATCATCCAAAAACGTAATAATTGTCAATTAATTAATAGATAATATTAATGTTTTAAGGAGTAAGATTGTTAGCATGAATACTCGACTATTAGAAATACTCTAAGTAATAAGCATCAAAGTAAAAATGAACGGCAACGTGGGCTGTTTAGAATATTCAATCTATTAATATTCATAATATTATGAAGTACACTTATTCTGACCAATCAATTCTGTTTCAACTCAGAAGTAATTTTTTTATTGGTAGGAGTTTTTTGCATGAAAATTATAAAAATTAATTTGATAGCCGTGTAAATTGAGTATCACATCATCGAGTATGAGGGCTCTTATATGCACAAAATAGTTAGTGCAGACTAAATGCCCGTAGCTTCTAAAGAAAATATATCTTTGATATTATGATTGTGAGACTTATGGTTTACTCAAAAGTAATCATTTAATCCAATACCTTCCAAACTTAGTATGACTTTAGCATTAAACAATCGATTCAGTTGTTATTTTCGAGCTAAGAATAATGATATTTATGGAATATTCAATGATTTGATAAAAAAGATATGGATATAAAATAAATACAGGCATGTAAATAATGATGAAAATATACTTCAGCATCCTGGTAGAAAATTATACCAAAATTTTTGCTTCGAAGCTTTGACCGGCTGGTTTCTGGGTAACTGTACTATCTCAAATCTGGTCAAATAATATGATCAGATTCTGCTAATATAATAACAATATTCTGCGCACTTTTACAGCTTAGAATCTTGTCATATATTTATGGCTAGTTCCTTAGCAGTTGTATTGCTCAGGATCTGATCGAACGAGATATCCTGGTTCTGATATATATATGTATATATCTGCTGTTCTAAAAAATGAATGAAAACTATTTTTGTTGTTCACTTTTTAAAGGGATGTAACTTCTTTAGCGTGTTGGAACATATATTTATATAAACTATATTTCTGATTTTGATATCTCACCTCTCGAAAGCCGGTACGGTATTTTTTCACACCCTGTATATAATATCTGTGTCATTATTTGTCATCACATTCTGATCACTTTTTTTACCATGAGAATCATGAATAATAATATTCAATTGACATTAGGGAAGTTCTGGAACAAGACCAAAGCGATGTGATATATTCGAAGGAAATCTTATTTAACGGCAAAAACGATTAACAGATTGCTTTTAGTCGGTACTAACCTCCGAGAACAGAATATTTCCAATGAATAGTACATCGGAAATGCAAGTTATTCAGGGTCAAAGGTCGCAAAAATAGATTTTTCAGATTTTTTTCGCAGAGGATGTTATCGTAAAAATGGGTTGAATAGAAGTTGTAGATCATGCAATTCTCTACAAAAACTGTGTTTATACTTTTTTTCCTACGATTCACTATTATCATAAGTTATGACGATTTGAAAAATGGAAACAGTTGCATCGTACATAATATAGGGAAGAATGACATAAAAGAGCCGGTTTTGAAAAAAATCGACAAATAATATAAAAGAAAATAAATAAATAAAAAAATTTCTATAATCAGTAATTGTTTATTTATTTATGTACGTGATGTCATAAAACATTTTTCAAAATTATCGGCATTTTTGGACTTATAATCATTTATAAAAATAATAAAATTTGGCTTTTTCATAACACATAAGCATTGAAAAAGGCATTCAAAGTTTTGAAAGACCCAAGCTCTTATTACAAGACTGAAATTGTAGATTAACAAAGATATTATTTACTAATAATTTCAAGATA
>JAQQBR010000006.1:487736-499538 GCA_030347285.1 Microctonus hyperodae
ATACGGAATTTAAAAAAAAAGTCATTTCTTCAGATGTTTTCAAACCTATCTTTTGCAAAAAATACTCATATCAAAAAACGTTTACAATTAGTTTGTTTTCTTCCTTACCTTGGCTTTAAAGCAATTTGATGAGTAAATTTACTCATCAATATTTGTTACGGGTATATTATCAAAGTCAAGTATAGCTTGGCACAAAAATGGACCCAGAAGACGGTTTGACAATTAATTGACACTACATTAATTGAAACCAATTAAGACTTTACTCTAACCTGCATCGGAAAAACTCCTCAATACAATTTTTGTAATTTAAAAAGGGAAAAAGGTCAAATGCGGCTGCGAAAAAATTGGATTGTTTTGTTCGTTAAAATGTATCAGTTGTCTAGGACAATCGTGCTCTAATGTTGAATTGCCGTTGGAAGAGAATTTTTATGATATTAGCAACCAGACATCTGATGTATCGCTCTGAGAACGTTCATATGTATCCAGGATCGTTAAAGACTATTGCTATACCTTAACAAGTAACATCAAGGTTGATTATTGTGGTTGATTCAGTTTTTTGTGGCTACACGACAAGTTCTAAGAAGTCTCTCATGCTTGAAAGACTCAGAGAATTTAACAATTGGATCCCAGGCAGATTATAACACAGTTCAAAAATCAGTTGATTTTTAAAATTATATACTAAATATATACGGAAAGAATATTAGAAGAGATATTAAGTGCGTACTTGAAAAAAGTGTGATTTTGACGGAATCCCGATCCATAATTGCGATGGTGCACTTGTTGATAATAAATACGAATCGACTTCAATCAATGGAGTTCTATATATATGTATATCAAAGGGTCGTAGAAGAAATATTGTTCTTCAATGAACAGATACGTATATTAATGAATAATTTGCTACTTCATACTTTCAGTTTTATATTGATAAGCTTATTCGTAGTTATGATTCATTCGAAAATCTCTTCAAGTTACAGTCGACCAATTAGTGCATAATTTTTGAAAATATATACTTTTTGGCCCGTTCCCGCTTATTTTTCGGCCTCAGATTTTCTCCCAGAAATTAATTATAACGAGTTATGAATAACATTAAGTTTGCAATTTTGATATTAATATCAATTGAATTAATATGAGTGTGTTATTAAACATCATTAATATAATATTGTATAATTAAACTAATTTTTATTTATTTTTTCATGATATTTCAGAGTCCCTCCAAGAGCCGAGATTTTTCATGCATCCATCTGGTGTCAGTCCAATCTTAATTGAAAACAGAATTAAGATACTTCAGTGCCAAGCACGAGGTAAATACAAGAATTAATACATATTTTGTAAAAGGGAAAAAATTCTATTTTAAACAAAATAAGTGACGTGAAGTTATCCTCTAAACTTTTCATCGCGTTCATTGAAATTCTATATTTCACCTGTTTCATTCAATAAATAGTATATTATTTCAATATAGTATAATATTCAATGTAGTATATTATTTCATATGGAGGAGAAGTAAGACTTCTCAGGTGCGCCTGACTTTGTCCGTCTCACTTCGTTCGGCAGGTAAAAAAGTGCAAGCCATGAAAAGTCACTTATGTAAATGAAATATGCTATTTTTTTCCAAACGTATAATAATTAGGTCATAATTTTACTGAGGTAAATGCGGAAAAATATTAATAAAGATGCCATGCTCTTCATACTCATTGAGGTGTAATTAATAAATGGCTAGTTACGGTTGTTAACACTGATCTATATCAGTGTTAGAAATGTAACCGTATACTATATATTTAATGTTTCCAAGGTAACACTTTTCCTTCTGGCGGAGGAAAAAGGAAAAGTAAAACTGTCGCTGAAGAAAAAGTTGAATTTCTCCACGGACGTCTTATTACAATTATGGCATCATTATTGTACGTGATCAACGATTCCCTATCTTAAATAGTGTTTTGAATTGACAAACGTCAAATAACACTCAAGGCATAACAATAAATATATTATTTCAAATTGAATATATTTTATATTATATGAATTATTAAGAATAAAACTTACTGACTTCTAATTAACATCGCGTGATTGTGAACTAAATTTAATTCAATTGTTGTCGTTATTCATAACAAAACACAAAATATGTACACGAAATAACTGACTGCACAAATTTATATTAAAAATATTGTTTCTTATTTTTGAGATATATATTTGTAAAAGAACTTATATATTGAAAAAAGATCTTATAATTATAAATTATTATTTATCTCGATCATTGTCGCTAAAGTCATTTGATTCTTCATCCTAATCTTCATGTTGACTTTCTCCATCCTCATTATCATTTTCTTTTAAAAATTGAACTTTATTGTCAGCATTAAATATTTTATTAAAGTCGTCAAGTATTTCTGAAAGTACAAGAATAAATAATTAAATATTTGTTAATTTTTCTTAAAACTATCAGTATGTAATGCGCGTCTGAATCGTTTTCATTTTGTAAACTAATTGTTACATCATTAATGGACTGGGAGAGACTAGTGTGGGAGGCTAACGTCCATTTTGCAAAATTATTTTCTCAACTAATTGATAGGTTATGACAGAAAAATTAATGCTAGGAAAAAATAAAGAGACTATCTTTCTTTTTTTGAATTTTCAGGATATCCAGCGCCGAAATATAGATGGTTCAAAGATAATGTGGCTCTAAACAATGAACTTACATCCGAACCTTTTTGGCGAATCCAAAGCCCAAAAAGAAAAGATGCCGGCGTATATCATTGTGTAGCGACAAATGATGTTGGATCAATCTTCAGTGAGCGTGTCACTTTTTCTGTTGCATGTACGTGAGTCTACTTACCGTTTTCTTGGAAATATTTCATGAATAAATAATCGTATGTATATATTTGTTTAAATTATAAATAAAAGTTTTGCAATAAAATATTCATAGACATGGGAGTTTTTGAAAATAAA
Source organism: Microctonus hyperodae (assembly GCA_030347285.1). Classification (NCBI taxonomy): domain Eukaryota; kingdom Metazoa; phylum Arthropoda; class Insecta; order Hymenoptera; family Braconidae; genus Microctonus; species Microctonus hyperodae. The sequence goes on from JAQQBR010000006.1 coordinate 490,671, forward strand.
ACTGAGAAGCATATCAAGGTACAATATGGAGAAGTTGCCATATTAGAATTGCCAGAAATCGAGAGTCATCCGATACCGGATGTCACTTGGTCGGTGCCAGATGGTTCTTCGTTATACGATATTGAATACGCAACTAGTGAACGTAAGCTATTTATTTTGAATGCAGGCCGGAAGGTTGAGGGTCTTTACAGGTAGGTTTTTGATTTAATTAAAATATTCTGCATATTTATTTATATACATGTTCATTATTAACATTGTGTTCTTTACAGAGCTCGAGCGTTAAACTCTCAAATAGGTAAGGAAGAGAACAGTCCGTTTTTTAAACTAGAAGTCGTTGGCGATCTAAATGCTGAGGTAGCACCATCGATTGTTGTCAAACCCAAAGATATGCAAATTGTTAAGGACCAACCTGTTACTTATTTAGAATGCATAGCAAACTCACGGTAATATTCATAATAAATTTATATTCATTCGATCAATATATTATTACAATTCATGTTGTTTATTAAATTATTTATAGATCACTACATGAGTTACAAATTCTTTGGACTAAAGATGGAGTCCCAATTGAAAATGCAAGGATTTCTCATAGTTTTAATGATCCTTGGAACAGAACTTTAGAACTTATCTCCGCCAATTTAACCTATACGGGTGTTTATACATGTTATGTATATTTACGAACTGGTGGATACTCAGTCATTAATGCCAGTGCAAAAGTTGATGTGTTTGAAAAACCAACATTCATCAATGAATTAAAACGAGAAACACATGGAGATTATGGATCAGCCGTCATTATACCTTGTAATGTTATGGGCGTTCCTACACCCAAAATCAGTTGGTATCATAACGCAGTATCTGTCAACGATCTGATTGGAACAAGGTAAAATTGAGTGACAATGTACATTATAAAAATGGGAGATGTTGGTGAAAGGGGATTATCAACCTTAAATTCGATTATATCTAGGTACGAAATTGACGAGGAAGGATCATTGATCATTAAAAAATTGACTATGGAGGATGCAGGGATGTTTCAGTGTCTGGCATCTAATGATGCAGGCGAGGCATCAAGCTATACATGGCTAAGAGTTAAGAGTGAGTATTTACTCTATATGTATATATACACATAAAATAATTCATACAGTAGAATTTTCCGTGATGCATAGTAAAAAGTGGGGTACCTTCCATAAGTTATATTTCTCTAGTTCTTTTATTACTTTATGTTTCAAATATAAATATGTGTGTTTATATGCATACCTATTATAATAAGGGCACCTTCATCAAATAAAAAATTTGCTCCTTTCATAAATGGGATGCAGGACCAATTGAATAAAATCGTTCCGTTTATAACGGATCGATAAGTATTTGGGAAATTGTAATTATAAATATCTGGAACTGTCATTAGATAATAGTTCCATTATTTAATTATTAAAAGTATTAGCTAAATTATGAAATTCATTAAAACACATAAATTGGAAGTGTATATTATACATATGTACACATTTCGTTATGATGCAAATTATATTTCGAATATGCAAATAATAAAAAAACACGTAGTGTCTTATTCATAACTGTATACACGTATTGATCTGGTGGAAAAATGATTCATGAAAGGTCATTTTTATGGCCCATCCGAGGTTTATAACTTATGGGAGTATGATTTATGAAATTTTTTATTAGACATATATCACTGTGGAAAAATTTAATATTTTATTACATAATTTAATTGATATTAAGTTATTTTTCGTGATAATCGATTTGTATTTTTACGAGGAAACAGTGGATGATAAATCCGGCTTAGGTGGAAAAAGGGTTATACGCTGGGCCGCCGGCTACCGAGTAGTCAGAGTACGACAATCTGACCGCCGCTTTCAGTTTACGCAATACCCAGACAGTAAGACTTCGATTAACAGATAATTGAACGTGATATTAATTGAATGGAATTGAGCTTGTTTCAAAAAAAAAAAATTTTTATCATGATGTTATCAAGACTGCGTTCAATAGAAAAACGAAATTTTCAAGCAGAACTTTAAGTCATGAAAAGCACAATCTTTTTTCTTATATGCTTTTCTTGTTTAGTGCACTTTTGTTTTTTATTTTTATTTTGTCATTCATTTTCTAATGAATTAATTTTCTTTTTGCAATTTTTCACTGTATTCATTTATCCGACACACATTATACCACAATTTTCGATGCTGAGTTTTTTTTTTTCATTTTCAATTTGTGTTTGTTTATGGAGTTTAGATCAAATTAAATAAATAATAATGATTCGCAATCAATGAAAATTTTAAGCTTGACTTTACACTTGTGAGTTATGAATTTCAGATATAGACAATTTTGAAATATACCTATGAGTGTATATGCATACCTATTATAATAAGGGCACCTTCATCAAACAAATACATAAATAGTTTTTTCTCTTTTTTTTTTATATTATTTTCCACCAAATAAACTAGTCTTTTAGATGTGTTTGAAGCATTTTGAACTGGTAGATAACTGTTGTGGCTAATTTCTATTTTTACTATTATGTGCTGGGATGTATAAATCCTGTTTCTACCATATTTCCCAACATATGTTTTATAGTTATCCCAACCAATGAGTGCTCTGGGACCCAAAGTCTAAGTATCATCAATTTTTCATTCCGCACCTTCAGAATATTCCAACTATCAAGCCAATGTGTATCCCCACACTGGCACTGTGTTGAATTTGTTTAAAATACAACTTTAAATTTAAACAGTGTATGATAAAAAATCATGATATAAAAAGGGAAATTGTGTTGATGGGGAGACATTTATTAGATAGTTGGTTAATCACATGGAATTGGTCAAAACATATTTTGTGGAAGAAGCAGGCATCGTGGAGGAGGAAAAGTCTAAAAATATCCGAGTTCACTCTTTGGCTAAGATAACTATATAGATAGCCGCCGCATGAAATTTTTTCAAAAATAAATTTTCATAATTTAAAATGTGGTTTTTCTCGTGAATTACAGCATCGATTCCAGTTATGGGAACAGCACCACAGAATTTGACGGTGTTTGATGGAGAAGACGCTACGATTATTTGTCATGCGATTGGCGCCCCCATTCCAAATGCCAGTTGGATTTTTAATGGTAGGTCGTTACTGTACAATTATATGTTTACTTGTTTTACCTTGTTTGATTAAAAATGAATATCAAAAATACTTTTTCTAGATACAATCCCCATTGATATTACCGGCAGAGTTCAACTGTCAAAAAGTGGTGATCTTTCAATCGCTGCGGTGAAACTTAATGACGCTGGAAAGTATACATGCATCCGGTCAAATGATGCAGGATCTGTCAATGGATCAGGCTATCTATCGATTCATGTGCGTACTCAAATTATCCGACCGCCGAGTGATACATCAGTACTTCTTGGGCATACAGCTGAGCTCCAATGTAAAGTGACCAATGATCCAAGTGTGCCATACGATATCAATTGGTTTCACAATTCACAGCTTATCAATACTCAAGTTGGTACTCGAATAAAAATGCGGTATGATAATACATTAGAAATATCAGCAGTACGTGCATCGGATGTCGGTGATTATACTTGCTCTGTGATATCACCAGGAGGTAATGAAACACGGCATGCACATCTTAGTGTTATAGAACTTCCATTTGCCCCGATAAACGTGATTGCGAAACGCGTGGGAAATATTTCACCAAGGACCGTGAATGTGAGCTGGGTACCGGGATTTGACGGTAACAGTCCGATAAACAAATTCATTATTGCGCGTCGAGTAGTACCAGAAATTGGTCCAATACTTGATACTCTGTCCAATTGGATCATAGAAAATGGTAATGTATCTGCAGAAGCTCGGTGGTGTTTTTTAAAGGATCTGAAAGCAGCAGCAGCCTATCAATTTCGCGTAATCGCAGTTAATTTGGTCGGTGAAGGACCGCCTTCCGAACCAAGCAATATAGTTGTTTTGCCACAAGAGCCACCATCGGGTCCACCAGTGGGATTTGTAGGATCTGCTAGGTCTAACTCGGAAATTATTACACAATGGCAGCCGCCATTAGAAGAACATCGTAATGGACACATTCTTGGTTACATTCTTCAATATCGCCTTCATGGTTATTACAACCAGAGCCCTTGGATAAAACAAAATATTACTAATGAAGTCCAAAAAAATTATTTAATATCAGACTTAATTACATGGAAAGATTACATGGTGCAGATAGCAGCTTATAATGACAAAGGAATTGGCGTTTTCACTAGCGGATTGATTATAAAGACAAAAGAAGGTGTACCTGAAGCACCACCGACAAATGTTAGAGCAAAAGCTGTCAATTCCACAGCAATTAAAGTGTGGTGGAAACCACCAGATCCGCAGAAAATCAATGGTATTAATCAAGGTTATAAACTTCAAGCTTGGATTAATGGAAATTTTTCTGACGAAAATGAGTACAAATCTTTGAAGGTGCCACCAAGTTTATTTGACCCCCTGGCAGAACAATCCACTATTATGAGTGGATTAAAGAAGTTTTCAATTTATAACATCACCGTTCTCTGCTTCACTGATCCCGGCGATGGTGAACGAAGTAATCCGATAGAAGTACAAACAAGTGAGGATACACCTGGTGAAGTGGAAAATTTACAATTTGATGATATTAGTGATCGTTCGTTAACAGTTAAGTGGAACCCACCAAATGAAAAAAATGGAATCATTACCGGTTATCAGTTAAAATATATGATTAAAGATCAGTCTGATTCGCTTCGAGTATTAAATTTTTCTTCAGACAAATTATCAAGTAGAGTAGAACATCTTTTGCCGACGACACACTATCGTTTCGAAGTTATCGCATTATCATCAAAAGGCGCAGGAAAGTCACGAGTAGCAACAATACAATCAGGAATCGAGCCTGTTTTACCAGACCCTCCATCGAAACTTGCATTGTCCAATATCGATGCATTTTCTGTTGTCCTCCAATTTACTCCAGGCTTTGATGGTAACTCATCAATTATCACATGGACTGTTCAAGCACAAACTAGAAGAAACACAACGTGGTACAATATTTATGAGGTGTCTGATCCAGATGCCAGCACAATTACTGTTACACAATTGATACCATTCATGCAATATAAGCTTAGATTAATTGCAAATAACGTCGTAGGTCCCTCGAAGCCATCAGAGCCAACAAAAGAATTTCAAACAATTCAAGCACCACCATCTCATCCGCCGAGAAATGTTACAGTCCGCGCCATGAGTGCCACTGAACTCCGAGTTCGGTGGATTCCTCTTCAACAAATTGAATGGAACGGGAATCCACGTGGCTATAACGTCACATACACAGAAAAACGAACAAACAAATTGAAAAGTATTACAATTGAGGATCATACAGCAAACTCCTACGTTTTAGAAAATATGGAAGAATTTGCTCTCTACGAAATTACCATGCAGGCATTCAATGATGTAGGGTTTTCGCCGACGAGTCCGAAAGCTATTGAGAGAACTAGAGAATCTGTCCCTTCAATCGGACCATCTGATGTCGAAGCGAATGCAACATCTTCGACGACAATACTTGTCAAATGGGGTGAGGTCCCAGTAGAACACCAAAACGGTCAAATTGAGGGATATAAAGTATATTATGGTGCAAACGGACGATCTCCATTCCAATATAAAAATATTCCCAAGAATACAACATTCACAACCACTCTCACGGAACTGAAGAAGTTTGTCTTGTATCACATTCACGTTCTGGCATACACAAGACTTGGAGACGGTAAATTAAGCACCCCACCAATTAGAGTACAGACTTTTGAAGATGTTCCGGGACAACCATCAAATGTTTCACTTCCAGATGTAAGCTTCACTACTGCTAGAATAATTTGGGATACTCCTGAAGACCCAAATGGTGAAATTTTGGCATATAAAGTTACATATTACCTCAATAGTAGTCAAGAAAGGCAGTACTCTCAAGAAAAAGAAGCATCTGATAGGACATTTACAGCCAATGGTTTGGAATCAGAGAAATATTACATGTTTTCAGTTACAGCAAAAACTAGACTAGGTTGGGGAAAAACGGCATTTGCTATGGTTCTTACAACAAATAATCGAGAACGACCACAACCACCATCTATACCCCAAATTAGCCGTTCACAAGTTCAAAGTCAGCAAATAACATTTTCATGGACTCCAGGTCCCGATGGATGTGCACCGTTGCGCTATTATACTATTCAAAAATCCGAAAACTCTGGACCTTTTCAAATAATTCCTGAACGCGTCGATCCAACATCAACCTCATATACCATAACTAATTTGAAACCATTTACATTTTATCGATTTCGAATACAAGCAAGAAATGATATAGGACCTTCAGATTGGAGTGATGAATCTATAACAGTACAAACACTTCCTGCAGCTCCTTCTAAAGGTGTTACTAATCTTAAAGTTGTTCCTATTACCACATCAAGCATTGAAGTACATTGGGACATGATTGAAGAGGTATATTGGAGTGGAGATCATGAAACGGGGGGATATAGAGTTGTTTATCAACCTGTTTCTGATTTCCCCACGGCTCTCCAAGTGACACCCAAACAGGAAGTTCTAGGGATAACGCAAACAAAAATGGTTCTGAGTGATTTAATGGAGGATAAAAATTACGAAATTGTTACATTACCATTTAATTCGGAAGGTGACGGTCCACCAAGTCCACCTGTCACTGTTTATGTAGGTGAAGCTGTTCCAACCGGGGAACCTCAAAATCTTGAAGCTGAATCAATTTCTTCAACTGAAGTGTTCCTGAAGTGGGAACCACCTCAAACTCACATGCAAAATGGGGATTTACTAGGTTATAAAATATTTTACTTAGTCACCGTTGCACCACAAACACTTGATAAGAAACAAGAAGAAGAAATCGAAGTTGTGCCTGCGTCTTCTCTACAACACAGCCTCGTATTTTTGGATAAATATACCGAATATCGTATCCAAGTACTGGCATTCAATCCTGCCGGTGACGGTCCACGTTCATCTCCAATAACTGTAAAAACTAAGCAAGATCTTCCAGGAGCACCCACAAATCTTCATTTTTCTGAGATCACGATGACAAGTTTACGAGTAACATGGGATCCGCCAAAACTAAAAAATGGGGAAATAAAGGGTTACGCTATAACGTACGAAACTGCGGAACAAAATGACAAATTCAGTAAACAAGTAAAACAAAAAGTTACAGAGACAAGTCTTCTTGTTCAACCATTAGAAGAGGAAGTGACGTACATATTTATGGTTCGCGCACTTACTATCGACTTTGGTCCATCTATATCTGGAAATATAACCACGGGTCCTCAAGAAGGTTCTCCAATGGCGCCATATGGTTTTGTAATTACGAAATCCGTATCAAGTGTTGACTTGAAATGGAAAAATGGGGCTTCTGGGAAAGGACCGATTCTGGGATATTATATTGAAGCAAGAAGAAAAGGTGAGTGCTTTTTTTTATTTTTCACATTTACAATAATAATAAAGCTATTATTTGTTTGCGATTTATTTAACTCACAATATGACATTCGACTTGAAATGACGACTTGTTGCCTCGTTGATTTGTTTCTTTATAATATCCATGAAAAATTAACAGCATTGTAAGATCAAATACCACTGTATTATTTTTGTTCAAGTTATTGATGTAAGAACGTACACGCAAATTCAAAAAATCGCACGTAATACTTTGATAGAGAAAACAACTATGCGTGAGCATTTATAGCATCACGGTACGCATCAAGTCTAATATGGTAGAATCTGATTCATTGTCATTATGTCGCAAAATTACACTGCAGAGCAAATACTAGTCTTCATTTCACTCAAATATGTACCAGAAAATTCTTTCAGTGTACTATTGAGTAATTCACATTGTTTTCACGTTAAAAATAGATGAATCGTGTCTAGAGGTAATATCAATGTATTTATAAATGTACACAAAGAAAATTTTTTAGTCAATATTCGCGTGAAACGAGGTATAATATTTACCTTGTTGTCGTATAACCTTAAAACATAATAGGAATTTGAATAAATATTACTATAAGTGATGGAAAATTTTAGCCTTCGCGAAAGTGAAAATTATTCGAAAAATTTTTACACACCAAGTATGGTAAAAAGCGGCCTTTACAGAAAGAATAAAATTAATGCATATTATACGTTTTATTTTATCGATTGTCGATTGTTTTATTTTTATTTTTAAAAAATTATTCCAAAAACGATTGTGAGTTCACACGCGGTAAAAGTGAAACTTAGTATCCTGGTTATAATTTTTAAGAGAATGAGATGAATACACTATAGACGTAGGAAACAGAGAAAAAAGAGAAAGATATTGCGATTGATCGATAAATTTCTTATTACTTGAAGTAATATTTTAGTTAAAATAGAAATTGTTCGATTCGATTAAAAAAAATAATTTTTCTTATACATTTTCACAAAATAGATAAAGTTACATCATACATCAACATTACAATCATTATATCGCTCATTTCTAAACGTGACACTAGTGGCTTATGGTAACTAAAATACAATACAAATATTTTAGTTTGAATTTGATCTAAAAACCTTTGAAATACTGCGTCTGTTGTAGTTCCTGATATAGTTACTGACTTGGTTGTTTATTCATAGTTTTTAAGCCGAATGTGTGATTTAAGAATTTTACCAAAGATTTTGAAGTAAATTCTGCAAAATTTGTATTAAAATCACCTTTCAAAATTATTGGTAATTCGTGATTATTTTTTCCAAATATCGTTGACACCTTCGGCATGTATTGAACTAGATTTTCATGAATAAATTCGATAATATTACTGATTGATATATTCGAAAAAATATATAAATAGCAACAATTACAACCATTTGTCCGTCACCAAAGGTGCTGTG
>JAQQBR010000006.1:519232-540934 GCA_030347285.1 Microctonus hyperodae
GTAACAGCTTACATTTTGGCCAAAGTTCTCATTCGTTGATGGATGCAAACTGGATTCATTTACATGTCTCCAGTGCCTGAAATGTTTACAGATTAATTTCACTTAAATTATATTTAGCATTAAAAAAATAAAACATTCTATATTTTCCATGTTGAAAAAACATATATAAAATGCGAATTAAGCTTGAAAGTATAGAAAAGTCTCATAACACGGTCACTTTATTTGTATATTTACTTAACAAAGCCATAAAATGAAATGTAAATAATTGTAATTCAAAGGAAATCTGAATAAAAGGAATTAAAATAAAAAATACTTGCGTCCTTCATGGATACAGTTTACGTATATTTATTAAAATATCAAATATAATCATATATGTGTATATTATGATGTATGCAGAATGAAAGAGAATTCAGATGTACGGTCAGATAGTAAGGGGAAGGTATGATAAAAAGATATTCATAGAATTTTGTTATAAAATGTTTTTTTTATATTATAACGTTGAAAAAAAAAAACGTAAAAGTTCCGGTACAATAGATACCCTAACTTCTAGGCATTATTTTATACTTAACAATAATGATAATTCATTACAATTTACTCTTCTGCTAACTTATATACGGTGAACATTTTGAAAATTAATATAGCATAAAATCCATAACGCAAAAATTGAGATTTTTTTTACTATTATTTGTCTGTTATTTTCTTTTTCATTTATTCGGGTTTTAAAATTTTACATAATAATGCTCGATTAAAAAGAATTGAATATTTATCACACAAGTCCAATTATCGGTATTATTGCGATTGGGACACCTGAATAAATTATGTAAACTGATCAATTTCTAAACATCGAGTCAAATAATAATTGAAATGAAAAATTCATTATGTTCAAACTCACTAGGATTCATTTAAATGATTGAAACATCAATTGTACAATTTCTTATACGTATACATCCATAAATGCACTTGGAACGTTTGCCAAAATGTAATATACCAGGCAAAAATAATCTATCGGCATATCGAAATATCATGTTATGATAATCACTGGCAATATGATTTTTGTTCAATCTTAATTCACTATTTTCTTTCCTGTCATTTATTTTTTCAAAAATGTGTTACGAGTAGTAAAATACACACTACACTACAATATTGTGACGAAAAATATTAATTTCAATTTGGAGGCGTACATGTGTGTGTGTGTGTTTGTTGTGTACTATTCAATTTACGAAAATTTTTTTTTCAATATTAATTTTTTAATCATTAACTCCATATCTATTCCAAAATTACACCTTTTTATTATAAATTTTAAGATGAAAAGTTTTGAACATACTTTGCTGAACTCGAATATTTAAATACTCTAGCAATTATCAATCACATGAAATCTTGACATGTTGCAGAAGTATAAATTTATGTCAATTTTCTAATCATATATCTAGTACTTCAAAATCTGTATGAATATTTGTAAATAACTAAATTAAAAAGAAATGCCGGTTAAAATAATTTTGAGGATGGATATAGATTTTTTTAAATTATATTTCATTGCAGGTTATAAATTTATTTATTATAACGGCACGACTCGTTCATTTTTTTTGTTACTTTTATATACGATTTATATATACGAAATTTATCCAAAATGAAAAAAGAAAAACAACTATAAAAATGACACCAAACTATAAAAGGATAGTTGTACCTAATTTGCTCTAAACCATGAAAATGACAATCATTCTTCCGTACATTGATCTCACCATGTTTTATAACACAATACATTAAAAATACAAAAGATTCGGCTGCATTTGAATAATTAAGTTACATTCATCTCGGAGTACTGTCTACTATTAATACAACGATTAATATTTTCACATAACATGATGAGACGTGCAGGCACTTAAAAGTGTCACAATCATTTTTACGTCCCAGTCTTATCATTATATACCGTCAATTATGTATTTTCGTTTGGATTGTGATTGATGATTCAACTGAATGTGTTTTAAGATGACTAAATTATTATTTTTCCTATTCTCATTTATTGAGTTGCATTTAAGAACCAATCAACATTTAAAAAGCAAACAAATCAATTTGAAGTATAGTAATAAATTTTGAATATATATTTTGGTCGATTAGAGAATTCTTGCACTTAAAACAAATCTTTATAAAATAAAAATAAAAATAATAATTTTGAAGATTTAACAAAGTTTTGGAAATTATGCTGATATCTTCGATTAAAAGGTATTAAACATTGAAAATTACTGACATTCCAGAAGCTGCGTTATATAAATAGGTATTTCATAATTATATAAAGATGAGTGAAATCTAAAAACTCTCCAAATGACATTACTCTAACTGTCACGTATCATAATAAATTGTAAATGAAAAACATGTTCATATAACCTTGAATTTTTATTAATTGATTTGCAAAAAATATAAGTTTTATGTAAAAACCAATTTCGCGAATGTTACGATTTTCCTTTAAAAAGATAGAATATTGTATTAGAATTTCTATGATTAATCTTTCGCATTTTTTTATGAGTTTATTTCAAAAAGTTTCGATTATAACTTTCATTCTGAAGTCAACTCATTATCCATTGCGAGTCAATAATGCTAATTTACAATATTAAGAAAATAACGGAAATTCACTCCGTTGATTGTTGCAAACAATAGAAACATATATATTTTGTTTCACTAACGATTCCAATTGAATAATACCTAGTAGTATAGATGACATCTAAAAAATTATTCGCAACAACTTTGAAGTCATTATTAATCAGATCGTGCCCTATTTCATACGTTTAACATTGAATCCTCTGATCACATTTAAGGTACAATTTCATGCAGATCCTTATTGCTCAATATCAGTCAAATATGGAAAAGTGTATATCTATTCAGCTTTAAGACTGATGTACTTAGATATATATTTCTACACATTTGAAACTGATTTTGAGTCATGTGTCTACAACAGATCGCTCCTTTAATAGGCTATGGGAGTAGAATTTTCATCAACTTTATTTAAATTACCGTAAGGACATGAACTTCAATCCGACTATATGACCGTAATTTTCAATGAAATGCATTGGAATTGTTTGGAGATGTTAAAAATGTAAACACGAGGAATATCAAAATATCAAATTTTGATCTTTTGAAAATTCTCAACGAAATTCTAGATCATTACTTACTCCCATGAGCTCTTGAACTGATACGCGGACTTCAAAATTATTACTCGATACTGTTGCAATAACGCTCAACTTGTGTTTTCCATACTTGTACTTACTTGTTGATCTATATATTTTCATAAATTATTGAATTATTGTGCCGTTACGGTTTTGAGGGGGTGAAAGTATTTTCCTTCAGTATTCGCAATTCAAAGTTGTATCACAATGTTTTAGTGACCGCCTTTTGCCGCTTCTTTAGCTGCCATTATTAAAGGCGTTAATGATGCCAGTGGTCTTGCTAACTTCAAGAATGGGTGCTTCAATGTAACAGAAATTGGAAAGTAAAAATGAATAAATCATAAAAATATTCTAACGTATATAATTTTCGATATTCTAACATTTATATATTCAGTAATTTCTCATTACCTTTAAAAGTTCACACGCCGCAGAGCGTTTTTCGACTTCAACTTCCAAGCATTGATCCAAAAAATCCTGAAAAATATCTGACAGTTTTTCCTTTTCTTTTATCTCGGGCTTTCCATTCGTAGCAATTAAATACAATGCTCTCAACGGATTTTCATTTAGATAGGGAGGTTCTCCTTCAATCATTTCGATTGCCATTATGCCCAATGACCATATGTCAACCTGGTTATCAATTTTTTTTTTAACAATATGAATATTATATTTATAAATGTATATATAAACATAAAAAATAGTAAAAAACATACTTTTGGACCATATTGCTTTCTGGTAACAACTTCAGGGGCCATCCAATAAGGGGTACCGACCATGGTTGTTCTTTTACTTTGTTCTGGCGATATTTGTGCGCAAAAGCCAAAATCTGTAAGCTTCACACCACCATCAAGACCAAGCAAAATATTATCAGACTTGATATCTCTATGAATAACTTGATTACAATGCAAAAACTCAAGTGCTTGTAAAACTTCTCTGCATACAGCAGCTATTTGTCCTTCGTCCATACATGTTTCAGTTACAACATCAGTTAAACTACCGCCAGGTAGATATTCCATAACTACCCACAATTCTTCCCCCACAAGATAACTATCCAAATAATTTACAACGTTTGGATGTTTATTTTCTCGCATTACCAAAATTTCGTTTATTATTAATTCTTTTTTCGGCTGCTGTGACAGATTCATTTGCTTTATTGCCACCTCCATTCCCGTTGACGTTTCAATCGCAGTATAAACAGTTCCAGATGCCCTATAATTGTTTTAATTATCGTCAACGAGGTCTCTCAATTAATTAATAAGATATGAAATAGTATTTAAGTTCAAATGAATATTTATACTGACCCTTGTCCAATTTTCTCCATCTTAGTATATTTTCTGTTTGGGTCACCAACACTTACGATTGTTCTTAGTTTTTCTAATATTTCGTCGTCTGACATTTTTTTTTTCCGAATTTTATCACTCTGAGCTGGTCGAGATTGATCATTAACAAATGGGGTTGGCGTTGCTTGATTTTTATTCCTATCCAATGGATATTGATGCTGTGACTGTGGCGTGCCATTTCGTTGAGGTGAGCCCAGTAATGTTGGAAGTGTTGGTGATGATGGTTCTTCTTCAATCGGCTTTGTATACTATAATAAAATGAAACATTAGAATAAGACAATATATATTTTATATCTACTCACAACAATACTGATGACGTACAATTGATTTCGTGCGTTCGGGCCGCGTTGAAATTGGTGGAGGAGATGGTTCATCCTCTTGTTCGGAACTTGTTGCGCAAGCATCAGTAGGTGTACTGCTCGGACTACTACTACTAACACTGTTAAATAAATATATTTCAGCATTAAACAATGATGCAATTCATTTTCTGAGATAGCCAATCAATTAGTTTACCGGCTTAATGATTGTTGGGAATGCGAACTGCCAGATGCTTGCGACATTGCATGTCCTCGAACATTTCCCATCCCAATATTAATTCCCATACCAATACTGCGCGGACTGCTGGCTCTGTCAATAGGTGCTGCACATAAATAAATATACGTATGCACTTTAGGAGTGAATCAGTAATTAAATATTGGTTCATCATTAGAGTTTCACGTACCTGCTACTCCAACCATTTTAGATGTTGTCATATACTTAGACCCTTTCGCTTCTTTACTGCTACTGTCATACCAATTTAATACATCTAATACAGCTTGCGGATTCTTCTTCTGCTCTTGCTTGCTGATATTGCTCGACATAAGAAGTCTCGCCCATGCTTCTGGCATTCCCTGAAATACAAAACACAAAACAATCTTAAATTTTGCATTCACTATTTTTTTTTGTGAGGAAAAATTGAAAAAATAATTAAAACCAAAGCAAAGCAAAGTACAGCAACAAATCATCATAAGTAAAATTAGTTAAAGTGACGGTATTTAGAATTGCATTCATGCGAATTTCATATGAATTTTCTCATTCGAATTATCAGCAACTTCTTCAAAATCAAATTCCAAGATGTGTGTAACGATCACTTATTTATTTCCTGTAAGCAGCATACATTAGCTGTTTTATATGTATTAACATATACCTCATACAATTGAGTGATTCGAAGACTCAGCAAGTTCCTCTTACATAATATACAAATATATATGTATATTTCTTTGTAAATACAATTCAGGGAAATATTTTTTATTGGTATACAAATTCTTTATATAATACAATTACCACACACACACACACACACACGTTCGCATACACACGCACACACACAACTGGTTGGGAACTAAGAAATGGCTATTTTATTTGTAAAGTAAAAAAATATTGAAATATCATCTGTCATTACAAGAAAAATAGTCTAATTAATCAAGTCAAATTCATAATTGTTTCAAATTTACTCACTTTAAGTGGCAGCTTGAAAGAAATACGTGTTGGGTTAGTTTTACATGTGATCAAATAATAGAATTAAAAAGCATCAAACGAATTCGTTAATTACTGCTTCACGATATTCATAGCGATCATACATAGGATCAATGAACCAACACGACACAAGTTATTCTAAATTCATAATTTGATATTAAGTCATTAACTGAATGAAATATTTCATTTGTTCATACCAACAGCAAAGCAGCAAGCAAGTGCATTGGAATAAATATAACGATGGTGATGCACTTACCGTAAATTCACCAGTAACAGCATCAAACCCAACATGAACGGTGTGTTCAAAATTTGTGGGGTAACTGATGTTAGGTTTATCCTTGGCTTCTTTCACTTTTATTTTACCCTTCAATGTTTTCTTTTTGCGATCATCTGAGTCGGGTTCTTTTGGCAATGGACGCATATCCACTGACAAATTTGGTGCAGATTCACCTCTATAAATGAATACAAATAAAAATTACACTTTTATAAAATTATTCATAACTTTCTTACAACAAAGTATGTATAAATTTATAATACATGAATATCTGATGAGAGTTCATATATAGATATATCAACCACAATACGAATTTGAAAAAATTATAACTCCAGTTATTTAATGGGTATTTGAATCAATATTTTATTTTTTCAAATGATATTCTCGTATAACACAAAATCATCGTCTATATATTATAGGGTCGTATTTTTAGCTATCACAAAATTAGTGGCAGCTAATCTATTTCTGGAAGGTGGAGCTTTTTCGTTTATCACAAAGCGAATCATATCACTGTAAGTTTCACTAAAGCTAATATTAAAAGTATGTTGATGAAATACAACTTTCATTTCTTATAACTTCAGGATAAAATTTATGGTTAGAGCTTGCGTTATCAATACGAATCAATTACAAGTTAAAAAGGATACATATGTAGTGTACAATTCTATGTGTATATGAATACTGTACAATGATACTTTATTGATAACTAGAAGAAATTTTACCTATTTGACGTAAGCCTGACTGGAGGTGCAGGTGGTTTGTCCTCTTCATCAGACATAGTGATCCTTCAACCGTTTTTCTTACTAAAGTAGTCAGTCTGCGTTTTGTTCAAAAACTTAGCTGTGCTCATACGTAGTTGAAGAATGGCTTTTGAAATTTTTCACTTTACAGTGGTGTCCTTTTGGAAACTTATTACGAGCTGCTAACAATATTTAACATTTTTTTTTAAATGATAAATACAATTTTCACGTGGCCTATACACAGTGGTATTTTAAACATAATTTGACAGCCTCCTACTTCATGTGTTGTTCAAGTAGTTGGCTGACTATGAGATTAATGATGATTCTAAAATTGAAAAAAATTGCCCGGTTAAATCACCATTTTTCTATTAAACTATCAATTGTTCTGAAGAACTTGAAATAGCAAGTCAAATATTCTTTTATTTATAGGGAGTCCTATCCCAAATTTCATAAATATTAATATTTAAACTTCATAATTCACTAGTATTATAACTTTCAATTTTAATATTTTTTCATGTTAAATATTGATAACCAGAGCTACAGATGGACATAGTAAATATGTATTACTGGAAATGAGATATACTTGTGGAAAAATTAATTTTACTGAATAGATTTGATGCATGCGAATTGCTTGTCAAGAGAGTTCAAACAAATTGTGAGTAATTGTCATGTAAGAATTTTTTGATAAGTCAGTCAATGTCATATCACCATAACCACTATGTAGTAGTCATTTTTGATCGGGAATATCGGGACAATTCGGTGGCCTCAGAATTATGATGACCCATGTAATGGGTGGTCGGCCCGATTAATGCGTATAAAAAAAACAATGAAATCTCTACACAATCACCACCCCTAATTTATTCTTTTGCCTCGCGTTAGCTTTAAAACTTCATCGACCTTCCAATAATTTTCATTGACACACTGTCTCATCGTCATCTGAGTTCTTTTTTTAATCAAATATTTCTTTTTTTTCTATACTGTTTTTCCATTTGACTTACTACTTTTCTCTATATTTTTTATAAAAAAATCATGAGAGAACTTCTACCTTGAAAAAGACATGGAATAATCGAATCGAACAATCGAGATTAGAAAGCCACACTCTATCGAAATTTCAGACATTTTAGGGGCCGGTAGAACTGACGATGGAGTGAGAGAGTGCGTTTTGCGCCCTCGTATTTCGCGGTAAGTTTAGAAAGCTTTATGTTAATCATGTCGTCACCATGATGTTTTTCTCCAGGGAGTCAATGATTCCTAGGGTGCAGTCCACTAGGCGCTCACAACGACCACGCGCTCACGACCGCAATTTTTCCCGTTTCACTTGCTTGCGAGCGTTACAAACATAATCACTACTTTTCACTATTTTTTACGATTTCAGCCATTAATATGAGTTAGATTTTGGTGGAATCGTGAAAAGTAGAGATCTGCAGAGTAGAGTTGTTGTACTGCCCCCAAAATTGTTTTTTTTCACGAGTCAGAAAAACTGAAACACTAGAAGCGCGCTTTATTTTTTCATTCAAATTGAAGATGAACATATTCTACGTGACGCTCTATCCCTCGATTTTTCATTTGAAAAACAATAAATAGATAATCGAGATATGTAATTACAAAGATTTATTCTTTGAATTGAGTGGTTTACTATCTTATGGGAAATAAGCAAATCATATCGAACATTTCTTTTTCAATTAAAAAGTCTCTTTACGTGCTTCGTACAATCTCGCATTACGACTCTTATTCTAGGTTTTGTACTTAGAATTATTTTTAATTTTTCGTTTAATTTTTTAAGTTCTCATTTTTTAATTCAACTTCACACGTAATCTAGTTTACTAGCATTTATTCTGTTAAGTTGCTCTGAGATTATATTCATTTATGATAGCATACAGTCACACCACACCTGAGTCCTGATTGTTTTGCAGTATTATGCGTGTTACGTACTGGAACGCGCGAACTATAGAGAGAGGCTTACCTTGTGATGAATTTCTCAGTTGAATCTGGCGCCTCTGCTCCCAATTGGTTGAGAGCCAATCACGAGCCGATACCTCCTTAAATGGGAAGTTGAGTGTACTTCCCCTAGACGGAGCTAACCTGCTGTACTCCATCTCGGGGAATTTACTAACAGTGCACTTTATCTGAGGTTCTATAAAGGGCTTTACAGTGCTCTACTTTATCTGAATCAAGAATAACTTTTTTAAAAGTTTATGTAACATACACCATTATGCTTCACAGTTAAATAACTAGTGTATAAGACCATAGGAGTTCTTTGTGAAGATGTATTATTTGAATTAG
The DNA here is from genome assembly GCA_030347285.1 of Microctonus hyperodae. Taxonomy (NCBI): domain Eukaryota; kingdom Metazoa; phylum Arthropoda; class Insecta; order Hymenoptera; family Braconidae; genus Microctonus; species Microctonus hyperodae. Next base: position 528,537 of record JAQQBR010000006.1, read on the forward strand.
TGGAAGTTCTTTCCATTGCATGAGATAATTTGTTCGTGTACTTGGTAAGCACCTCTGTCGCAAATTTCGATATTGTTTCATTTTACATTTACATTAATAGAAAGAGACTCACCGATTTACGTAAGGGATCCGAGTTGATTGTTAGTTTTATAACCTCAACTTTATATCTATCGAACGAATCGTCTAATAGCTTCGATTAGATCAGCAAAATTTGAGTACCGATGCACATTTGTTTTTATTCCTAATTTCCTATATGTTTTTCAGTACAGTGAAAATTATGGACAGAAAATCATTGATAACAGATGAAGATGGCGCCAAGGAATATCGATGGGAAACTGGATATGAGAAAACCTGGTATAAGGACCTTCACTATAGTGGATTTTAATTTAGTGGGCTTGAATATGATAAACGTTTGATTATTATGAATTTTATGGGTGTCTAGGGAAGCAATTAAGGAAGATGATCATGAAGATCTTAAGGCTTCGATCGCATACATTCGTAAAGCAAAAAGAAGACGACAATTGCAAAAAACTGGTGGTATCAGACTGGGGATGATGAGGCATCTTTTTATTATTTTGGATCTTTCTGAGGCCATAACAGCGCAAGATCTCAAACCGACTCGACTTTTTTGTACGGTGAAGGTATGAAAGTTCATTGGACCAATATCCTGATATTTTAATAATTATAATTTTTGATATAATTATTTTTCTTAGCTTCTTGAAGAGTTTGTGAATGAATTCTTTTATCAGAATCCTATTAGCCAGCTAGGAATAATTACAACAAAAAACAAAAGAGCAGAAAAAATTAGTGAACTAACAGGAAACGCCAAAAAGCATATTAAAGTAAGAACTGTTTGTGATTATTTATGGATACTCATTTTATATGTTTGCATAATTCATTGATAATATTGAACAGAAAATTAAAGAGTTGGTTCATTCAACCTCTCCAACTGGCGAACCATCTTTACAAAATTCTTTAGAGCTCGCTTTAAAATCCTTGAAAAATCTTCCATCACATGCTAGCCGCGAAATCCTAGTTATCATGGCTTCATTGAGTACATGTGATCCAGGTGATATTAATGATACAATAAAGGTAAACAATTTAATTGGAATAAATTAATTGTCACTTCATACATAAAAACGAGATTTTATTAACTCTAGATAAGGCTCATCAATCATACAAGAATGATATGTTAGTGACACTGAAGAGATCCCTCATTGAATAGTAATGTTGGCATTTATCTATAGTTAATAAATCGCGAAATAATTTTTTTGGGTTAAGAATTTGCACACATAATGGAGATATGCATAATTTCACATATAGCTGAATTATAATTCTTTTATTGATATAATTCATTGCAACAAACTAATTTTTTATTAATTGTTTCAACAGGAAATTGAATCTGAAGGTGTGCGATGTAGTGTTATTGGATTAGCGGCAGAATCACATATTTGTAAACGATTAGCAACATCAACTGGTGGCGAATATGGCGTTGTTTTAGATAGTAAACACTTTAAGGAACACTTGAAGGCACACATAGATCCGCCACCAGCAGCAATGAGACTTGATGCTGCTCTGGTAAAAATGGGCTTTCCACATCACGCTTTACATTCATCGTCAACGGACACAGCAATGAGTGTCTGCATGTGTCATGCAGCTAGCGTTGACGAGTGTGCTAAGTTAACAACCGCTGGTTATTTATGTCCTCAGTGTTTAAGCAAACATTGTGAATTACCCATGGAGTGCAGATCTTGTGGTCTCATTCTTGTTTCTGCACCACACCTTGCCAGATCCTATCATTATCTCTTTCCTGTGCAACATTTTGAAGAAATATCTTACCAGGGAACACAGTCCCATTGTTATGGTTGTAAAACATACCTTTCGGACGCTTGCAAAAAGGTGAGATAGAAAATATTTATGCAGATTTATTAACGCGTTTTGTATTTGTTTATAAATCATTTTCTTTTATTGATAACTAGGTTTACGTTTGCAAGAATTGCACACAGATCTTTTGTTTTGATTGTGAGATTTTCATTCATGAGTCTCTTCATACGTGTCCTGGTTGTACTACAAATGCAAGTTCATTCCAAAAACCTTCACAAAGAATCAACAGTTAGTATTGATAAAATAATGTGTAATCAATATAAATAATTTTGTCTGTATCTCTTTACAATGCAGTCGATAACACTGTGTATGAATTCATTATAACATTTCGTTTAATATTTCTTAATTTTTATATTTTGTAGTGAATTAATAAATTTGAGAAAAGACTAATATTTTCATACAGCCATCAACCTTTTCATAATTAATTCCCTGACAGCATTCATTATTGCAGCACAATATCAACATTTCTAATTACAAAATTGTTATCTTTTAAAAATGATTGGTAAATTTGTTTTTTAAATAAACTCAGTCAACAAAATTGACTAATATAATTCACTTTAAAACTATTAGAAATGATTAGAATTTTGAACACTATAATTTCCAACAATATTGATAGGTGGCACTAAAATCGATGTAAAATACTGTAATTTATGTATTTTACGTAAAAATATGTATGTCAGAAACCTGCAGTTACGCGAAATAACTACTCTATTTGTCTGGTGCGAATATATTACGAGGTGAATCGAACAGGGAGTTTGGCAGTGCAACAAATCTACTTTGCAGATCTCTACTATTCACGATTGTACCAAAATCTGACTCATATTATTGGCTGAAATCGTGAAAAATAGTGATAACTAAAGATTTGGAGAGTAAAATTGTTGTACTACCGGGAGTTGACTCAATAGTGTTTGGGAAATATTGGTTTCTACATTTATGAATCAAAAACTTTTTAAATATTTCTAATGAACTATCATCATTTGTCAAATACCTGTCAAATGATTGTGAGAAAAATTAATAAAATCATTTATACATAGTGTAATAATTAAATTGCATTATTTTGCGCGAATTCATCGGAAAAATGTACATATGAGATCTACTGGTAGTGCCACCTGGATATTTTGGTACTGAAGCTCGAACACTTGAAGAAAACTCGAATTCCAAAGTTCTGTTTTGTACGTGCGTATTCTTTAGTGGAATGATTGACATATAGATGGATTTCGAGATTTTAATTTATTGTATTTACTGATTCACACACATGTAGTACACTATATAATGTGCATCACTGTTATTTCAAGCGGGTCTGTAATCCAGTTACATGGTGTTATTGTTTTCAATAATATTGCGTATTCAAGTTGTGATTGATTGCAGAGTTATTGGTGAATAAGTGAAAGGATAATACGTATGTAATTCATTTTACATTGGTCTGAATATCACATAATGATTTTTCATTGCCTTGGTTATAATGATATTGGTTCTACGTCATGTATTCATTTAAATAATATACAACTCATTAGTATTATGCTTAAAAATGAATATCGATACACCATGTGTCAAATGTATAAAGATTTTTTTTTTTAGATAATCTATTTTGTTCCGTTTGTTTGAAACTATGTTTAAACAAATTAGTGTTTCTTCTTTTTTGTTTCGAGATAATATCATTGTTTACTTTAAAAACTGTATCCTGCTATTATGAAAACAAATCGATGTTTTGCACTCCATTTTTAATTATTTCTACGAACGTCGGTTGAATAGTGTAGAAATGCAAATCATGCCGAAGAATTAATTAATTATCAGTATGACTAATATTCAGGATTCTGTACTCTGCTAATTCAAGTTATTATTTGGAATAGATTTTACAGCAGTTTTTCACAGTTTTTAATAGTAAAAATATTCTTATTTGATTTTACTCATTATGTTTATCAATCAGAAAACAAAAGTGAAAAATTGAATGATCCTGTAAATACTAATATTGCTACTCTACTTGGAAACACATTTTTTATTATTCAACATTTTTCAAAGTATTCATTTCAAAGTTTAGTGAATGATTTACTATTTTTTTATTTTCTTAAGTCGCTATCTGCATTTCATTTTTGCAAAAATTTGAATCCACTCTTTATGAAAATGACTGTTATGAAAAATCGTAATATCTACGTGATGTCCCATCATTTCAAAAATACTATAATAGAGGTTCAGTGATTTTCGCTGGAGACTTTCATTAGTTTATTCTGATAAATCATTTTTTTCTGCTTAATTCACACCAAAAGTATATGAAAATCATGATAGAAATGTTGTCCTCACTAATATTTTCTATCAAAACGAATTTCCATCTGTTATATTATATTATTCATACCAGGAGAGATTTTCATATTAAAAAGTTCTCTGTGATTCCTGACCAAATTTACTATAGTAGGGGAGCCTAAGATGCTAAATGTGTGTGGATACGATCATTGTGGGTGCCTATTGGATTGTGAAGATTAGATGCTAGTAACAAAGTAGTTTATATGATGTACTCCTTTTTACTAATGGGAGAAGGGTATACAGGTATTCAAAAATTAAAAAAATAGTCACAAAGAAATAATTGGGCACTTCAGATATTAATAGTTATACGACCCACGTGTTTCTCATAACGGAGGAATATTAATCTGACCGCTTACAGATGGGGATGGTCGTACGAAGGGGTAGAATGTGGGGAAAAAAAATTTATTCGCGTCAGATATTTACAAGTGAGCCCTAAATGAGTCCCCATTAAAAAAATTGACGATTTGGGCACGACCAAAAGTCATGGTTTTTTTTAAATGTAAAAAAAAATCGTGACCTTGAAATACTCGAACGACTCAGATTAATATACAGACTGTTGAGCTTAATTTCCTTGTCATGCTGACCCATAATCTGACAAAGGGAAAAATTTTTTTCGCAATTTTTTTTTATTTACTAAATTTGATAACTTAAACATAAATAAAATACATTAAATAAACAAATATAATTTATTTTATTATAAAATATGTACTGAAAAAAAACATGTTGTAATCAGCTCTCAGCATAACACTGTTGTGATGGCATCATAGCAGCAGTCAGTAGTATGAGGATGGTGTGGGAGAGTAAGAACTATTAAGAAGGGCAGAGAGACGCGGAGTGGGAAATACATAGTTCCCAGCAGATATACGTATCACACTTCATTGATGATTTCAGCTCCTTCAGCTTATGGAAATGGTCAGATTAATTATTCCCGTGATTCTTGAAGAATATCCCTCAAAATTTTTTTTTGCTTACGTCTAGTTCTGATATAATACGCATCGCTGTACTTATTGTTCTTTCATTATCATTATTTTTCTTTTTTTTTGTAGATTACTTTATCATATATTCTCGTTAATAACTATTCTCTATATTATGTATCTACTTTATATCTGTATCTATTATTTTATTCATATTTGTCCTTTAGCTCCTTGCTTGGACATTAAATAAACTTATCAATCAATCAATCAATCAATCAATCAAAATCAAAAAATATTAACCGTGCTCAAGAGCGCTAATGTGACGTTTTGATGTAAAACTTCTTCACGCACGCTTGGCTTGGGGAATAAGCTGGTGAATGGGAGACCGAGAGCGTTACGAAAAGCGCGATCGGGCGAGGCCAACGAAAGTTGAGAGGGAGACAAGCTCGTGAAGATAGAAAAAGTGCGAGAGAGTTACGTTTCGTATATTATTGTAGGGGCGAGAGAGAGGTGCGAGCACGCATTTTCTTTCTCTCTTCTTCTCATGGCTCAGTGCATGAAATATATGTGTATCTAATTTCATTGCTCTATTGGAAAGTGTAATATAAAATTCGCCCTCTCGTGACAAGAATGTAAACTACAGTAATGGCTGCCGCAAGGTTCATTGAAGACTCCTTTTGTATGCAATTTGATAATGATAATAGAGTTTTCCAAAAATTATAGAAAAAAAAGTTGTAAACAAGCCAGCTGTGACGTTACTGAATGTAAATATGCATTTGGATTTTTTAAAAATACATTTTGTTTATTAAAACATAGAAACCTTTTACATTTAGCTTGTAGACTTCGAATGTCAATATCTGGTAAATTGCATGGGCATTTCATTTCTAATAATCCAAATAATCTACTATATTTAATGATTACACCATCTGGAGCATATGCTAACCATGGTTCACTCGGACAAACTATTAACCCACAATCTTGAACGCAGGCATTCGTCTGGGTAGAATACAGCTGTCGAGTAACCGATGCAAATTTTAATCCATGATCTGTATATTGACTAGTGAAATTCTTTGGCCAAAAATATTTAATAGACTTGTTTTGCCAATCATCTTTACTGTAAGTAAATATTTGATAGCATCTACTCCCAGTTATGCGATATTTTCTATTTAGAATTCATTGAGATCCACAGTCATGAGTCTCAATTGCTGTTTGTAAAATATTATCACACACAACGTATTCATTGTATATTTGTTTACAACAATCTTTCAACTTCATGGTAAGATCATTCAAAATATTTATATATAGTGGAGAGTTGCAAACATTTTGGACAATCTCTGGAGTAAAAACTTTTTGTTGAATACTATCATTGCCCGGTAACATAATGTTAGAAGTATTCTTTGGACTTGGTTGTTTCATCAATCATTCTCGAGTGCTGAAAAAAATATGTTCATAGAATTCACTAAATGTGAATTAAAAATAGAAATAACTGATAGATTTACACTACCTGGATTTTGCTATCTCAGTATTTGAATCACAAGCTATCAACATCTTTCTTCACATGAATTCAATTGAATCAGAAAGAAGAGGCCATCTTTCAGGAAAAACACAACAAAATGTTTTAGTTGATAAAGCCTGAAATTGTTCAAGCACAGGTTTTTTTTATTTTTTCCATAAACATTCGATATCGAGGCAAGAAAGAAGTTTTAATCCTGTCACATCAAATCTATAAAAGCAGTTTTTACTTTATAAAAATCTATCAATTTTTCATACTTTCAAAATTAAAACTTTAATCACCGGTTACAAAAAGCAGTGCTACAACTGCATATGCTTAATGGCTTCATTTTTGGTATTATTTTTATAAACTAATTAATATTACAATTTACTAACTATTTACATATTTACGTGCACCTTGTGAAAACCTCATTATTTTGGGATAGTTACACTTAAAGCATCTGTAAGCAACAATACATGGCTTGTTATGTTTTATATTTTTATGCATTCCAGAGCTACATTAATAGCTCATGCTTCAGCCGAGAAGGTGTTGCTTTCTTTTGGCATATTTATTTTAATTATTTATAATTGATCCTAGCGTCGTAATCATGAAATTTCTTGCTAGGTAGCCTGCTCGGTCTCTTATTGTCATCACTTTGGCTTCAGCTATTATAACATTGTTCTTTCTTTATCTACCATAAATTTTACATTTCTGGAGTTCATCCATGCGGAAACGTGAATGTGGAAGAATGGGCTAGATGAAAAGCGAAAATTTTTTATTTAAGAGGAATTTTTGGAAGGTGGAGATATCGAAGAAGGGCGAGATGGAAAGAGGGGAAGGTGATGAAAGGAGCTAATGACGGAAGGAGTAAAGGGAAGGAGTGGGGGAAGTAGAAGACCGGAAAACGTGGAGGTGCGTCGGTTAGAAAACATGGGCATTATCGGTCGAAGGACCGTGAATTTGTAGTGCAGGGGGGAAGGGAAGAAGAAAATAGGGTCTGGGGGAGAAGTGCGTAGGAATGGTGAAGAAGGTCTGAAGATGAAGAGAGGTATATAGAAGGGATGTTAGTAAAGCTGATACGGGAAACGAAGAATTCGAGGACGAAGATAAGGCGTGGTAGGTAAAAACAGAGGAGAGCAAAGAGTATGAAGTTGGAGAAAGAGTTGAGGGTGGAAAGAGTAAGCATATCAAGCCGGCAGCGAACGACGGTGCGGGGAGGAGGAGATAAGGAAAATCAAAAAAGGTGCTAAAGGGTGGAAAATAAGTCAGGGGATGGGGGACGTTCGCAGAAAAGGAAACAAGAAGAATTATAGTGGTGAAGTCAGATATCGTACAAAAAAAGAAGAGAGGTAACAATGTGGTGGTATGGGACATCAAGTTGGAGCTTTGTGACGTCCATGAAGCAGTGAAAAAGTTGCGGAGAAAGATGGAGGTGGCATTAGGAGGTGTTATGGAGGTAGAAAGGGGGAACGGTATAAAAGGTCGGGAAGAGAAGAGAATAATAAAAGTAAAGAGGTTGAGGGGGAGGAGTGAGATGATTAGGGATGATCAGACGGGAGAAGAGAGGAATGTTAAATGATTGATTGTGAGAAAGGCGGAAGACGAAAAAAGCAAAGGGAAGAAGGTGCAGGTAGGATATATGAAAATGTGGGTGGATCGAATTATTAGGAGATGGGACGAGGTGGGAGATTATTGGAAAGAACAGCAGGTTGTCATGTGGGAGGGGAAGGTGGGAAAAAGGAAAGTAAGGGATTGTGTCATGGCGGATTGAGGGGTCATAGGTAAATAGAAGATAGTGCGGAGAAGAGGAGAGGGATGGAGGTGAATGGTTGAGGAGGATGGATGAATGTAGTGGAGTATAGTAACGATTGGAGTGCTGAAGGTGAGTGACTGGAACAGTGGGTCTACGCGTAGGGGACTCTATGTGTGTGGGTGTGTGTGTATGTGCGCAGCAGAAGAGATAGTGTATGTTTTGAAATCACTTGTATCATCTTATATTGATAATGAGGATATTTTTCAAAATTCTAAGACTTATGCTGACTCTGTTAACCACGTTATTGAATTACGAAGAATCAACGCTGTATTACCTTTTTTTAAACCGCTCGAAGGTACTTTAAAAAATGGTATGCTACTGAAGTTAGCGAAAAAAAATCTAACATTTGACGTATTACAAAAAAAATTCCATGAAGAAGGAGAGGAAGGTCTTCTCAGCACTTTGACTTTGCTCAGAAATGGCAAGCCGCAAATAACCAAAAATAGACATATACTTGCACAAATTTCAGCTTTTTTTAAATCCAAAAATATATGTGATTAAGTGCAATATTTGAAAGTTACTTATATTAAATTTGTTTATTATTATTAGTTATATTGTTTTTATTCTACATTTCTATGTCATAGTTTTGAGATATTTGAGTTTATAATATGTTTTGTTTAGTTTTAATGCATTCATATTTCATATAAAAATATTATTAATATTATTTATTGTGTTACCAAAAATGGGATAAGTTCTATCTGCAATGACTGCATATTTACTTTGACTTATAGTTTTGTGAAATATTTAATTTTGTTCATTCGTAAGAAGTCAATAGAATTAAGCGTATGGTTTCGAATATGTGAATTTATTACAAAAGAGAAATAAATATGATCAAAGGAAATAAATAAGTCACGTAATATTTACATTATTTACTATTTATATTTTAATCTTAAATTTCAGATGATTCTGTTAAATTTAATGCTATGTTCTCTTTATATTTAATTTAAAAAAATGTGCTGATATTGTTACTCAAAATTTAATATTTTTTATCCGTAATTAGTACATATGTTCTACCGAAACAATTTTTAAATATAGATCTCCTTAAATCTGTTTGAATTTACCGCGCAAATAAAATCTATATTCGTGTACAGCGTTGCCAAGTTATTTCTGTCCTACTCGTTAATATGTATACTTTTCCGTAAATTATGGAACTTCAAACTGTTTTTTATGAATAATTGGATGGTCAAAAATTTTTTCATAAACTCAAAACAAATCCATTAAAAGACTGTTAGTTTTTTGAAAATTTCTGACAGTTTTTTTTTTATAACTAAGCAACTGATACAGAACTACAAAGAGCGTATACAATCCATGTTAAATATCCAATTTTTAATTGAATTTATCTCGGATTTTAGGTGGTCAATCGACTTCAAATTTCAAGAATAATTGTATTATCATGTTTTTAATAAGCACACAAAAATTTATAATTTTCTGACGCAACTCTCATACCACGACAACTACTTTAAGTTATATACCTAATTAAAAATAATTTGATTAATTTACATAAATATTCATGATCATATGAAGGCGCTAAACATGAAAATAGTGTAAATAAATAAATGAATTAACATCTCGTTTAAAGTAGTTCTATTTAGAACTTGAAACGTGACAACGTTGCTCAATTTGTATAACTGTATAATTCATATTATGTGTGTACGTATTGAAGTATCAACTATTGTAATACGATAAAAGTAAAAATAACATTGTAAAATGTCTCAAAAAAGGACGAAAGGGAGATTTATAAAAACGAAACTACTGAAAAAAAAAAAAACAAATATGTGCTGCCGTTGAGGCGTATTGAAATGCAGAAGCATCTATTTTTCGGATCATTTTGATTTTCGCGCTTTGTTGATATCTCATCCCCCCTCCACATGTCATGTCCATTATTGTGAAGCGATGTTGCCACGCTTACTACTGTATTCTTAAACCCATAAAACAATAATTCTATTATCGCATATAATTTTTAACTGTACAGTAAAAAGTTTTCAGTTTTATACATCTTGATCTTAATATACTTAACTACTTCTGTGTTAGATTTCAAAAATATGTTGTAATTTCTTGTAACATTATGCTGACTAAATGTCCATTCTGTAGTGTATAAGTCGTAACACTTATACAAAATTTGCAATCTCTAATGATATATATCAGTAACGGTATGATAAAACGGCCTTTAATTTTGCATATGCATTTTTTGGTACTTTTATTAGTTATCTACCAAAATTCATCAAATTCTTGAAATTTTATATTTGGGTCAGTACTACCTTAAGTGTTGTATGTATTCATCTTCCATCATATTATTTAATAACATAATTATATGTTATAGTAATGTAGTAATACTATGATATTGTTAATATAATAGAATTTCCAATAAATAAAATACTACATATAAGTGTATTTTTGTGACTAAAAGAAATTTTTTTTTTCTTCATTAAAACTGAAACACATATTGATTGAAATTCCGCACATTGATATGTAATTTATTTCAAGTTTGTATCTAATTGACTATTTACCGCCAATCAACACTCAAACAATTTCTGCTTAAATTTTAATATTTTTTCCAATTCGTTACAAAATATATCTTTCATTATTTTGTCTTTATCTTTTTGCACATTCATAATTTGTACCGCCATTCTTGTCGATTGTGGAACTGACAGCCAATAAGTAAAAATCGAAAAAAGTTTTTTCACCCTATTCATAAGCATCTTCTGTAATTAAAATTCGAAAATTTTTTTTCACTTCATTGTCATTTTTTTGTCATTCGAAAGGTACGTTCTACATCAATTTTAATATCATCTTCGTCCTCCTCAGCGTTTGTCTCTATAACCTCTTCAGGATTTCAGGAGCAATTTCTTCATCATGACTATACATATATGTATGCTTTGTAACGATGAAGCATTGTGACGATTCAGCTTGTGCCCATTAGATTACCAATAATTTAATGAGTATTGCAATCTCGATTTCCTATACTTGCAGCGGCATTACAATCATTATTATACAATTGCAAAATATAGAATTTAATAATTCATCTGAAGCTGGTAGTAATATTATTGTTGTTGGGTTCACTTGAAACATATTAGTATAAGGTTAAGACATGCACTTATAATTCCGTTCAATAAGTTCTTAAATTATACAAAGTAAGCAAATATTATCAAACAAATATATTTGATACATGTAAAATATTTTAGTGATTTAAAAACGCAGTAGGAAATATTTTTCGCCGGGACTCACAGTTGACCTTGTATTATGTATGGCTGATATGAGTGCTGCATGACTTCTGCACTTTGTTTGAAATACGGTCAAGCAAATGAAAAAATGTTTCAAACGGAATTTGTTACAAATTTTATGCATTACAATTTTTTTGATGAATGCTAAAGTCATTAGACCTATAGAAAATGAGATATTTGCAAAAAATCATTTATTACGACCTTGAATGACTTACGCGGACACGAGATTTTATGAGACTTTTAGGACAAATTTTAAAAGGCTAAAATACAGGTGTATACAAATTTCCAGCTCATTATTTCTTATTCTGATGTTGAGCCTTTAATTTTACTAGACTCTATTGATTATATTTACCAGCTATTGAGATTATTAAATCCAGCAAGAAGAATTAAGAATCGTATTACAATGGCTCGAAAATATTCACGCAGACGGCTAGGCTATCGGACACTTGTCTAGTCTAAATATTACATGTTCACTTTCGTGAATCATGACACAAAAATTCAAGGACATATTTTTACAAATGTATTTAATATTTATGAGAAATGTAAAAAATAATCAACTTTTTTCTCTTTCAAAGTGGTATTCTTTTGAAACTTTTCATACATTTTAATGAGATTTTAAAACTTTAAATTATCATTTTTTGATGCGCTGACATTAAACATATACACGTTCAACCAGTCTTAATAGTCTGAAACAGAAGGAAAAAAAATATATTTTTAAATTATAGATTAACAGTTATCATCACAGACAACCATTTTACTGTCTTGTAATAAAAAAA
>JAQQBR010000006.1:604369-614814 GCA_030347285.1 Microctonus hyperodae
TCTGAAAGAATTCCTTCGCCTAGTGTGTACCTGGCCTTAAAAGTAGAAATCTGAAGAGTAGACTTGTTGTACTGTCGAATAAACGACTTCGAATCAAATCAAAATCATACGGGAGACTGCAGATATAATGGCGTGAACAGATTTCTTTCATGTGCATGAACAGCGAGATGCTTAGAGCTGTTTACATTCTATAATTTTAATGTTAAACTAATATGTAATCACCGTTAACATGTAAAATAAGAAGTGAATGAAATATTGTCAAAGTATTACTTGTGTGGTAGAATAACTTCAGGTGTGGAGTTCATTCTCTTGTACAAGTAAATTACTTTTGAAATCAAAGAAATACATCCTTAATAAACGCATTTATGAAGTACATAAATTCCATATTGTGTTGGATTTATTATCTAATAGATTTCCAAAAAAATAAATACTCTGCAGGAAATGAAAAGAAACAAGCGAAAAAATCGACTCAAACGATCTCCTTCTTCAATTTACTTCGAACCTGGATTCAATCAGATGGAAACAAAACGTGAAAAATTATTCATTTTTTAACGGCTATTACAATTCCTAATTATTCCTGTTCCGAATTTAGTAGATATTATGACGTTGCATAGTCAAAAATAGAAAACTTAAATCTTTTATCGGCATAAGCTTAAACAACATCGAGAAAGCAGCTGGAATAAAATGTATCCCAAGTATCACTGATCACGAAAGTAAGTTCACTGAAAGTACCCATAAGTCAATTTGGGTACAAATTAAAATAGATTTTAAAACCTATTGAGACTTGTTCTGAAAGCGACATCGTTCACGTTAATCCATTCTTTGAATCCAAGCATATTAATTGTTGACTTCATGAATTTATGCACAATAATTTGCGAACGCCGAAACTTTGAATTAAGCTTTGTAGATGACATTGAGAAATAAGATTTTCCAACTCCAAAAATAGAGAAATGAACAGTCAAGATGATTAAGAAAATCGATAAATAAATATCATTATAAATCAAAAGTATTCAGGATATCGATCTCCATCAAAAAGAAACGAATCAAATTTAAGTTATCGTACAGTAGTCTGCACATGTTTTCGCAAGCTAAATAGAATATTTTTACTGATTTAATACATATAGACACTTTTACAATTGTTAGAGTAATCTACAAATAATTTATTTATTTAATTAATTGATTTGTACATAACGGATGTAAACACTAAATTCCCAGGTGTGTCCTTCGCAAGAATGATACACTTGGGAATGCATAATCTCTATAACAAACATTTCAAAAATTGTCTAACCAGCGACATTTTGCTGAGCATAGCCGCGACTTCCTCAGGAAAAGTTATGAACATGTATATTGCATTTTTTAAATTATAAAACACCCTCATTCATCACATGAGAATCTCAAATGAAATTTTTTATCAATCGTAAATGAGGTCAATTATATTTGGTATTGTTATAAAATTTATAATATATCTCATGGTGAATATACATAGAATCAAAACGTACTTTAAACTTCAAATAAATATCGCGTTGAATTCGGTTTGACACCAGTAAATTTAGTTATACAAGATTTGACTAGTTGATTCGCAGCTAAACAGGAACAGTCAAATTTTTGATTAATTTCATTATTTAACTTTGTATTATTACCAACTGAAGTAAAATTATGGATTATGTTATGAAAGTGTGAAATACTCAGAACATATTTGTTTGCATCAACGACCTCCCAGGGTGGGTATATTTTTAGGGTACGTGTTTTATTTATATTAATTGTACCGACTATTTCAGGTGTTGTTAAAACTGTTATAACTTTTTTGGACAATAAAGAATTAACATTATTCATTTTATGAGGTTCTGGAAATTTTTGAAAAATGCTATCTAATAAATTGTGCATATCACTAATAACTGAACCAAATAAACATTGTCTGTTGAACTTCCAAGTGCAATGGATTATCTTTAAAATAATAAATGGCTTGTTTTGTATTTCAGAATCTTTCTTAGCCAATTGATGTCGCCATATCCGAAAAAATGATGATTGCCCAGTAATTAAAGTTCGCAATTGTCCAACCAGAGATCCTCTATATTAACAAATAAAAAAAATTTAATCTCATGTATTACAAATGAAATTTATATAATTTAGTGTTTAGATATATACAAACTTTTTGTGTTTTTTTTTCTTCTTAATTAGAGTATTCAAAGTTATAGGACAATTCGAATTCTCCAATTTAGATGATCGCAAAGTTCGTACATTTTCTATATCAATAATTTCATCCACCGAATCAGCCTCTGTTTTGGAATTTCGGAGGCCTATACAATCTTCAGGAATTATTGGGGATGATTGAAATCCATTATCATCTTTTATTATTGTATAATTTGATAAATTACTTTGTGTAAAAAATGTTTCATTGGAGTGACTTGAAACGACTGACAAAATTGTTCTAGATTCTTTAGAAAATACTGAACCTGTGTCACTTTCCGAATCACGGATTGAAAATGATAAATCTAGATTTACGTCATTTGCCATTAGACTCATCGTTTTATCTTCATCAATGTTCATCGTCGATTTTCGATTCGGTCGAATTATACTACTCAATCCAGATTGTGAATTCACGTTCTGTGGCGAGAATATTGGTGATTCTATATCTAATTTCTTTGGCGATTCAGATTCAATACTGTCATCAAAAAACCCCAAAACTGAAGATGAAGGTGAAAGCGACTCTATATCTGTTATATTTGGTGATTCACTTTTAACATCATTAATGATTTGATCTACTGTTTTTTGATTATGTATTATTTTACATGATTCCGATGAGTGATGACTAACTGATTTCATAGTGTTTGCAGAAGTAAATGTAATTTGTTGTCTCGTCGCTGTTTTTGGTAAATCCCGAATCGAGACTCTACATCGTTGAAGTTGACCTGCTGAAAAACAATCAATAATATAGTGATAGTCAGAATTAATTCAAGTATATTTATTGGAAATGTAAATCTAAAAATTTTTTCAATCTTACCATTATTTTTGTAGATTCGACTTTCTGTCGATTGTAGTAGAGAATTGATGCCTATTTGGCCTTTCAATGAACTCGATGATTTATCCTCCTCATTACTGCTTTTAAAATGTTTTGTTTTCCTTAAATTTCTGGAAGGGGACGTTCGATTTCGTTTTAATTTGAATGAATCGGAGATATGCGATAATGGCAAATCGTCTGAAGCATTTTCGCAATGGAATACATTGTTTTGTGTTCCCAACCACTGCTCGATGAAATCTTTTTTCGACGCAAGTGGCATTGAATTTTTCGTGGAGTCTAATAACAGTTTTGCACTAGAATATTAGTTTGTTTATAATTACTTGAATATAAAATAATTGATCAGTCAAAAGTTAAACTGAAGTTTATTTTTGATTTGATGTAATGAACTGTTGTTGGATGATTCTATTATGAGTTCGAGATATAAATAGACAGTCATTTATTGTTTTCGTTCAAAAATTCGATTTTGGACCATCTATCAATTACTTCTGATAATTAATTACACTGATTGCGTTATTCTAGGAGTGATTTCGAACTGTAGGATGGTACACCTAAAGATGGGTACACAACAATGGATTCATTTGAATTCGTTCACATTCATTCGATATATGTGTATCCACCTTTAGTAATCATCGCATTACGAAAAAAAAAAAAAAAAAACAAAATGAAAGCAGTAGGAGAGCTAGTGTATGATTTTTGTCCTTCTCCACTAGATGGCAGTACAAATATACTCTCTTCAGATCTCTACTTTTCACACGATTCCAGCCAAAAGAATATGAGAGTTTGAAGCTAGTAATATCGACAAAAAAGTAGAAAATCTGAAGAATAGACTTTGGCTTTTACTACCCATTACATTGTCAAAGTGAGGAAAAATAATCATTTCATTTTCTGTATACGACAGTGAAGGGATAGAGTTTAGACAATAGCGGATATGGGTTCAAAACATAACCATAGGATATATATATATACGTGAATACATATTTAAAAATAATATTCCGTTGATTGATATCCATTATTCTAATTATTGATATTATTCATTGTTCAATACATAGAGAGATATGTGGGTACTAATTTCCATATTTTTTTAATGATAAATAAATGTTTTTATACGGATTGAAAAAAATGTATTGAATTCTGATGGTAACAATTAGAAAAAAAACTAAATCTGTCATTGGTCAAACTGGCAGTACAATCAATCTACTCTTCAGATCTCTACTTTTCACAATTTCAGCCAATAATATGAGTTTGATTTTGGTGAAATCAAAAAAAGTAAACTTGCACTAAACTCTATCTTTCCGCAGTGTCGCTTACAAATGAAATGATTATTCTTTCTCACTCAAGTTTCTCAACGGATTTCTTTTATCGAAGAAACAGCTCTGATCAGGGAATATTGGGGAGATTTGACTATACTTGAAAAATAATAAACAAATAATACCATATATATGAGATCGACGATAGCGCCACCTAGATTTTGTGGTATCGAAGCTCAGTATCTTGTTATGAAAAAGCGTGATAGTTCTTAGTGTATCTGTATTCTTTGTCACAAGTACTGAACAGGGATACCACTGCAGAAATAAACGGTGACGTTACTATAATGCCAAAGCGAGACTTATCTCAATCTTTTTTCATATAACACTGTTGGCTGGCGCTCCCTCCAAAAACTCGATTGAATTGGTAGCATTGTCTTTTTGGTAGTTTACAAATAAAATGGCCGATATATGAGGCTATTTTATATGGGGATATAAAATATGTAATTTACGTGAAGTTAATGACTGCAAACTGAAAGTGGAGTTGTGATAATCGCAAGTATCAACAGCGGCAAGTGTCCTAATCCCGACCGTATTATTGATAATAGTGGAAAAATATAATAAATAGAAAACGGTTGTCTTTTGCCGTCGGTTGTCGTCGTGAGACGCCGCGGGGCTCTCGTAGTAGCGAAACGAGGAGAGAATCACTGACACGATTGTGTGTTGCCTCCAATACACTCAAGAAAAAATATAACGCGGATCAACGACAAATACATATTCCTTTATTTTTTTATGTATACGTTGGTGTGTACGGTGGCGCGGCAAACATACAAATAAGCAAGCATTTATTATCATTTAGGTAGGCTCTAAGACAATTTTTTATTGTAGAACCTCAAGGCGGGAGAGGAAGCACGAGTGCGGGTGAGAATTATCAACCAAAAATTACAATCTGTCGTGCGCGGTGAATTCCCACACGACAAAACACATCGGAAAATTATTTCGTACTTGGAGGGCCAACCACGCGCTTTTGACCATCACGAGAATAATAGCGTCCCATAGAGGGACGCAGATATGATACCCACTATTGAATATTACAGCCGAGATACTGGAGTGTGACGGGTATATTTACCTGGAGCCGCTCAAGATACTTCCCGCCGACCAATTCGTCGTTGTGGAACGAGTCGGCGCGGAGGATGCGTTGACAGAGTGCGTGGAGGTGCCAACGAGCAGCACGGTGGCCAGTGAAAGTGATCCCGATCACGCTACCCTAGCCAATATGTGCACAACTCCTGGTAATGCAGGCACTGGTTTTGGGTATGCGTGGTCGTTTGGTGCTCCAGGAACAGAAACCCGAGAAAATAATCAGGGCGAATTGTCGGCAAATATTAGCTACGCAGTTAATAATAATCAAGATCAAAGTACCAGTCAAAAAATTCAGGTTGATATTAAACCAGCAAAGGTAATTAATAGTACAACGCGACGACCGGTATTTACGATGAATGAAAATTGTCAACAAACACCAACAACTCATCATGGCCATACTGGAGCTCACAATCAAACAACTCATGCCACCCATGCACGTGTAAAAAAGCAGTCTGATGTTTTTACATTAACTTGCGACAAAGGAGGATGCAATTGTGATGCAGCCCATTCAACACCAGCACAAACTATTTTTCCCAATACATTAGTTTTCACAACTGGTGATAAACACGCGATGAGTAAACAATTTATGACTCCAATCGGGCCACTTCATCTTACAGCTGAAGAGTGCAATGAAATATTGATGAAAAGAGCTGCTGCAGCTTCAAATCAATCAACTGCTAATAATGTGTCAACAAGTCAAGCAGACACGGCTACACACTTTGGTCATGTGTTGACACATGTGAATTCAACACAGATCGAAACTAAGGTTAAACTGCAACAAGACATGGGTAGCCAAGTTCGTGTACCGAAGGAGAGACCATATTCATGTTCTGAGTGTGGCAAATCATTTCTTCTGAAACATCATCTTACTACTCATGCTAGGGTTCACACAGGCGAACGGCCACATATCTGTGTCCATTGTGGCAAAAGTTTTGCGCACAAACATTGTCTTCATACCCATTTACTTTTACATAGCGCAGAGAGACCTTATCAATGTCGAGAATGTAAAAAATCTTTTACCCTGAAGCATCACCTTGTTACGCACACGCGTGTTCATACTCGAGAACGGCCATTCGTTTGTCCAGAGTGTGGAAGAGCATTTCCGCTCAAGCGTCACTTAGTGACACACAGTAAATTTCACTCGGGGGAAAGGCCTTTTGTTTGTGGAGAGTGCGGCGAATCATTTTCACAGAAAGATCATCTAACAATGCACTCACGCTTCCATGGTAGTCTCCATCCCTTCGTATGTCCTGATTGTGGGGCAACATTTCAGAGAAAATTTGAGCTCGTTAATCATGGTCGTCTTCATGGTCGTGTTCCACACTCATGCACTGTCTGTGGCAAGGAGTTTTTACAAAAACGAACACTGCTTGCACACATGCGTTTGCATACTGGTGAAACACCGTTCGCATGTACGGTATGTGGTGAGGCTTTTGCCAGAAAAATCGATCTTGTTGCCCATTCGAAAATGCACAATACCATCACCGATGAGAAAACGCTAACATGCAGGTACTTATACAATATATATAGTGTTATTTTTATATGTACATAATTTTTTTCGCACAATATTTTATTATTCAAATTCAAAAAATAAACAAAACCCCCAATGTTTTTTTTTCTTCGTTAGAGAATGTGGCTTGGATTTTTCTAATCGAGAAGCACTAACTCTGCATTTGAGGTTGCACACGGGTGACAGAACTTTAGTGACAGATTTATGCGGACTTGCTGCGGCATTTCAGCAAACACCCGGTCACTTTTTGACACCAAACACAACTGGGACACACCAGGTATATGTTACAATAATATAATTTATTATCATAAGTATTATATAAAAGTATACAATAATTCAATATTCACAGATTAATGGACCAATTGGAGCCGGTGTAAGCCACATGCAATGTGCAACACAAACATCACCACCGGCTGGGCCCAAACCCAAGCCACATTTGTGTCCAGATTGTGGTCGTGGCTTTGCCCAAAAACATGGTTTATCTCAGCATCAGCGTCGTCATACCGATGGTAGTTGCCATATAAGATCGCACGTTTGCGATAAATGCGGAAAAGCGTTCTTCCAAAAGAACCATTTATTGCTCCATCAGCGTCAACATATGGATCCGCCACCTAGTATATTACGCCAACAACAGAGATTGGCGGCACAAGCAGCTGCCCAAGCGCAACAGCAGCAGGGTCAGGTTCAACAACAGCAGCAACAACAGCAAAATCAGACACAGCAACAGGTGCAACAATCGCAGCAGCAAGTACAGTCTACACAACAGCAAGGTCAACAACAGTCCCAACAGTCTCAGCAACAAACGTGTACTGTTGATACAAAATCTATTCAATTGCAAGCAATACAGCAGCAGGTACAGCAGCAAGTACAACAACAAGTACAACAGCACCAACAACAAGCGCAGCAGCAACAGCAAGCTCAACAGCAACAACAAGTGTGCTCCGTGGACACAAAAGCAATACAATTAAATGTTACTATGTGAGACGATTTGAAGTGCAATGAATGGGACGAGATTACCGTAGATAATGAAGATCAAGATAATTCAGAAAATGAGTATGGTGATCAAGATAATGACATTCATGAATACAATGAGAACGATGGCGAGGATACTGATAATGATAATGTGGATAACAGCACCAGGAACAACAACGACGCTGACGAAAATAATGGAGCACTCCCGAAAGCGCACTCCGCTGCTACCAACTGCACGCACTTTTCTTGTACTAACATTACACACTAGTTATATATTTATTATGTCTAGAAGGATAATAATGAAGAATCTATGAGAAAAAAAAAGGCATAAACAAATATAAAATAATCGATTTTATTACAAGAGTGTATATATATGTATGTATCTATAAACGAATATATATATATATATATTTGTTTATATATATACATATGTATGTACATATATATACATATATATAAATTATATATATATATTCTAATTATGTGTAAGGCTTGTAACAAGAAAAAAAAAATAAAAATAACCATATATTAATGTTTTACAATATACTTCATCTATCATTTTAATTTTTAGATTGTAAAGTTGAAGTACTAAAAAAATGACGAATGATAAACAAAATTAGTTGCCTTATCAAAATGATATAAAACTTTTAATAGAACAATATGTTAATTGTTTATTTGATGCAAAAAAAAGCGAGCGCGACAGCATCACCGTTATTTTTCATTTTAACTTTAGTTAGTAGAATATGAATTTATAAAAAAGAAGATAAGAATACGAAATATACATATTGAATAAATAAAAAAAAATTCACAATCATGTTTATTTTCAATGTCTCCTATTAATCTTATAAAATTGTATATAAAGTCAATATAAATAGCCAATGAAGTGTATATGTATATTTGATATATTGAAATGAGAATGAAAAAAATGAAATTACTTTTCTTAAATGTTTAGATTTTCTATCTAAGTAATATAATGAGCTCTCGCATACTAACCGCGCCTTGTAAAGAATGGTTGGGCCCGCGCAAATATTTCCATTGTGCTATTTAAGATATTAAGTCTCGTTCACCGCGATCATTGGACCGTCTTTATAAATGCTGCTCTTAACTAACTATAAAACATGGCCTTTACATGATCCCCATACATTGATGTTAATAGTATTAAATTATAAGATTCAATGATTATATTCACAATTAATAAGAGCTGCGTTTTAACATAAACAAATAATGCTGATATGAAATAGAATTTTCTGATTATTATAATTAAGTAGGTTAAAAAAGTGAATGATTTTCTAATTTGTCCCAAATCTCGGGATTCTTTTTGTGTTCAATTTAATTAAATCCACCCAATAACGAAATGAAATGAACATAAGAAAAAAGTCGCGTAGCAACCGTTTTTTCAAACAAATCGATTCATTTTATATCAAACATTTTAGAAAATAAAGAATATAGGTCATAGGTATGTGTGAGGCAGTTTTAATGAAATTGGTACGGGAAAGCATGGTTTTTGACTCATGATTTTATGTTTAATAGTTTAGAAGGTGTATCTATCCGTTGATTGAGAAAAAAAAATATTTATCGGCGTGCGCAGCCATGTTACGCGTGCGCGTGATGTGCATACATAACCTCCTGAACTGTTTAATATTAACACCATTGAGAAAAAAGATTGGATTTCATTGGAATGCATATATAAATTTATTAAAAAAATAGAAAAAAATATATAGGGAAACTTGATTAAACAGTAAAAAGGACAAATAAAAACAGGAAAAGAAATGTTGTGATATATCACCTACAAGGTGGAAAGCCCAAACTAACCTCTAATTGCAGAGTGACAAAAAAAAAAATTAACATTAACACCAGAATTAACCTAAATTGGGAACTGAATCAAATAAACGCAAGCAAACCGGACTGTGTCTGGAGTTGGCTAAAACAAGAGAAATATAGAACAATTAAAATTATATACGAGCTAATCAAAAAAACGGGGAAAATAATATAATAAGCAACAACAACCCAAGAAGCACATGTGTAAAATAGCGTTCAGCTGGATACACCTTTAACTTAAAAAAAAAAAATAACATTAACACCTGAATCAAAAACCATGATTTTCTTATAAATTTCGATAAAATTGCTTTGCTCACACCTATGTGATATCTTATTCATTTTTCGAAATATTCCATATGATACAATTCATTTTGTTCAAACAAATAGCGAATTTGCAATTTTTTTGTTATAATCATTTTGTTTCGTTATCTGCATGAACGTATCTAATTTAATAAAAAACTGGCGGGGGGGAGTGAAAATTTTTTTTTGAAAATCTCGAAGTTGACCGGGCTATGTGTAAATGAGGATTTTCGAATTACAATATATAAATTATCTTCTGTCAACAAAAAAAAAAATTCATAATTAATAGTAGCCTAAATTTTTCATCATAAGCTTTCTTTTTATTATTGGTACACCATTCACCAAGAGACATGGCAAGTTCATGCCATTCATCCATGTAATATTTTTTTTTTGCAGTCCATCTCTCATGTACTTTCAGCTCGGGTTCGTTCTACCCTAG
>JAQQBR010000006.1:637773-649090 GCA_030347285.1 Microctonus hyperodae
TACTTATCTATTGTCAGGTGACAAGTTCCCCTTGTAGATTAGTACTAATGAACACTATTGAAAACGACGATTCGAAATAATATAAAGTGGAAAATTTTGGTAGATAAATAAAATATTTCCAATTTTTAAATATGAAATTCAGTACGATTTTCCCGATTCATAAATTAAATATTTTAATTGCCTTCATGATAAACAAAAGTCAGTAACAATGTAATCGCAATGATGACGTTTTTCAATTATTAGATTTTTATTGTTATTTCAATTTTTGTTTGTAATCATAAGTAGTATAAATTAAGTAGAAATCATGAATTGATGTTCCCCCTATCATTTCTTAAGATACATTGTTATTTTTTATTAAATAACGTGTATGTAAACTAAATTTCTGTTTCGAGTGCTCCTTTAATAGAAAAATGATTCGTTTTATGTATTCTTTATGTAGTTTATCCATGTTAAGTAGCTTCCGTTGTATTTGATTGAATCAAGGGTTATAGCAGATTATGATCTGAACAAGCGAAATTCAAACTATAAAGAGATTAATCGAAAATATTACTTTTTGTTTGAATAAGAATGTAATTTTATTGAATTCATACATTATGCGGTTTCCTGCATCTTGAATGTTGTTCCGTGCATTAATCTCATATTCTTCATCATTCATACTTTTAATTACTCAATCTTTTTTATCGATATTTGCTTGGGATAACATTACATTTTTGAAGAAACATGAATTTGATTAATCGAATATATGTTTATGATTGTCGATTAATCTTGTTATCTTTTGTTTTAAGATATTCATTGTAATCTTAGTTGATCACTTTTATTGTACAATCAGTCGGTTCAAGATGGGATGTCTTTAATTTGACAAAAATTGGCTTCATGCCATTACATAAATTCTATTATCGAATTGTCGTGCTTGAGTGTCAATGATCTGAAAATTCAATTCTCCAGATTTTCTTCTTTATACATAAACTATTACTTATTGCAAATGAATGTAATAATCGTTAATCATCACTAAAAGTTGGAATAAGTGAATTTTCTATAATTACAAAATATAAAATTCTAAGTGACAAATATTGTTAAAACTTCATTTTTATATTTTTTTTTTCATTTTATGGTAAATGTGTGGTATAGATTCGTTTATAGAATTTCATATTTCTTAATTTAGATGACCATTTAATATGATTATTGTAAGTTTACATCTACTTAGAGTAAAAACTATAATATTGGAGCAGATTTTCCGTTACACGCAAAGACATAATTGCCTAAAATACAGCTTTTTATTTTTTTTATCCTAAAGTTTACTTTTATTTTCGATTGAATAGTTAGCAACTTATTCTCTCTAGATAATGTAATTAATTGAATCCATTTGTTTTCTGTCTGAATTTTATTCCCCCATTAATTATTTTTTCAACATTGATCGTTTGTACCTGCTCAGTCCGTGAAATTTATTGGTCTCATTACGTCATTACTCGACATACGAGACGGAACATTCTTACATATATACATTAGTATTCATATCTTCGCACTCACAAGTAATTTCTTTTTTTTTTTCATTTTGCTTTTATTCAGACAATTTGTAAATATGAAATTCTATGATGCTGGATTTATCATATGGTCACGTACATGTCTTTACACTCATTTGTCGAGTTCTAATGCGGCATACTGTTCTTCATCCACTTCAGTCATCATCAGATTACCATCAGGAAGTAAGAGGACGACTCTTCTAGTGCCACCTGAGAGAAAATATAATAAAAATTATATAAATAACAATGATATGTATAAGTTAAAGAAATAAATAAAAAAAAAAAAATGAGGCTTGGCAGATTGAACGAACCTGGAGATGGATCATCAGCTTGTACAACTTGAGCTACAACTTGAGCTTGATTATCAGGATCTTCATGGCCTGTCATTGATCCGCCAGAGTTGTCCATAATAGACATTACCATTTGGCCTTCTGGCGTTTCACCCTCACTGTCTTTAACATAAAATTGAGACGCAAGATTAACCTGATCAGGTATGAGTTGTGCCACAGCTTCAGCTACCGCATGATCAAGAGTCAAAACTGAACCATCATCACCCTGCTGTTCAGTTGTAACATAAACGCATTGCTGCTCCCCATCAGCACCACGTGTGACTAACAGTGTTTGCCCATCCTCTGCGTGACCCGCGACTTGATATACAATACCATCTTCGCCAGTAATTGTCACGAGATTAGAATTATCCTCAGTTATAACTCGTCTTTCATCATCTTTTGGTTCTTGTTTAATTTCAGTAGCAAGGGTGCTAGCACTACTTGCTGATACGGTGGTTGTTAATGAAGATGTCACTGCTGTTTCTGACGATAATGCAGTAGGTAATGAAGCCGTCGAAGCAACTGATGCTGGTGTCACTATATCATCCAAACAGGGGAGATCAGGTGCTGTAACTGTTACATCACTGAGATTTATTTGCGATGAGTTGCTTGTTTGTACAATTGTACCTGTTGTACCACCTGGGCTCATTTCGACGCGCATTATTCCACCAGTGTTAGTCAAAGATTCTAATGATGGTAGAACGAGTTCAGCTGTCGTTGTGGCAGTAGTTAGTGACGTTGGGGTTACAGTAGTTGTTTCAGTATTATTTTCTGTTATATTGATACTGCTAGAAGTTACAGCGGTTTGAACCAATGCAGTTGTAGGTTGTGATTCTTGCTCGGGTTCATTCGCTGTTTCTACAGGCTCTCCATCAGGCCCAATAATACGTCCAGTTAAAGGACACAGTGTAAATGGCCTTGGTGGACTTTCTGGCTCATTTTGTATAAGATTGTTCGTATTGTCCATTGATTGTTCAGGTTCAGGTTCATCACTGCTTTCTTCACTACCAACTTCTTGAAATTCCATATGAAGTCCATCTCCCTCAACAATCTTGGTTTCCTTTAGTTTTCCCGAAGAGGAAATGGGTGTGATATTACTGACTTTACCACGTCCACGTGCTTGTGGTGTTTTACCTCCGGTTAAAAATCCTTTCATTGATGTTTTAGCTAATCCAACTGCTTCTTGAGCTCGTCTCTTGACCATCAATAACTTTTGTTGCGGTGAAAGAAGTGACTGCGACGCTTTTCCTGGCGTTTTTGGTGATTGCTTCGCTTGTCCTGGAGATGCTGTTTTTACAGTCTGATTCGCTTGTGTAGTCATCACCGCGAATTTGGGACGTATTTGTGTTTGCTGGTTTGGACTAACAGCATTTTGTGATGGGGAGATAATGCGCTTCTGTATTGTTGGTCGCGCTTGTGTTGTTTGGAATTTTGCAGCAGGTGCACGCACTGGGGTACGTATAGAACCTATACCGAGAACACTCGTGGGTGGAGTTCCACGAACAGGCGGTCTAGGTAGTAAAGGACGTCCGTCTGGCGTTTTCTGTTGTTGTTGAGCAGCAGTTGGTCGTATCGAAGTTGCCATTCTTGGTTGGAGACCTATTGGTGACGGCACAGCAGTCATCACGTGGATTTGTTGTAACTGATGCGGATCTGGCTTTGGTTGAATTTTTATAGGTTCTGTTTTTGGCACTAGAGATGAACGAGATTTTACTTGCACAGGTTTTGAGATTACTTTCATCTGAGTGACAACTTGACTGCCATCCGGTTTTGACACAACTTTAACTGGTGTAATTGAATTAGGTTGTTGTAATTGATTTGCAACTACTTGTTTTCGCATGACAGTTGAAGAATCACGATTTTGTACCATCAATACTCCTTGAGCTCCGGGTGTACCTTTCATAGCTATTTTAGCGCTTGGAGATGAATCGAGTTTAATAATTCCTTCTTTCCTGGACATCACATAAACACCAGAGGTCAAATTAGGCATTTGCTTAGGGTCAACTTTGACCACTCCTTTGGCATTAGCTACTAATACTGGTGTCTGCTGTGTTGTCTTTGAATTATCTGGTGATTGAAGACCCAATGATGTTGCCAGATCAGAGCATGATATTACTGTAGTGGTTTTGTTAGAACCATTTGACTGGGCATTAGCGCGATCGAAGGCCCGTTGAATTACGTCACTTCGTCCCATTGTACGTTCTTCCTCTGATTCGCCAGTCCAATCTTCATCGCTGCACGTTTCCCCTCGTGTTCTCTTTGCTGCATTTATCTCTTCGGAGTCGCTATCACTGAATTCAGCAGGCCGTTTTCCCAAAAGATCATTTTCTTCTTCTTTCATTGATCCACACCATTGCTTCACTTGATCCATTGCCTTAGATTTACTTGATCGCATTGGACGGCAAATTTGAGCTGCAGTACTTGGTCCAGGTTTACTTGGTTCTGTTTTGACGATGGTTTTTTGAATTGATGGCCTCGTTGCAATAATTTTTGTACCCTGCTGTTGTTGAGCTGATTGTTGTGCTTTAAGTTCCTTCATTTCCTTTTGCTTTGCGAGGTTTCGATCAAATTCCTCCAAAAGGAATTTACACGGGGTCACAACCTCAGCAGGTTCCCATGTATTGAATTCTGATGATAATCCCTCCCATTTCAGGAAATACTCGGCACAACGCTTTTTTGTATTATAACGTTTAGCCATTATTTTTTCTACAGCAAATTCTTCATCATTAGGCTCATCAGTATCATTTACACCTTTTCCAGGCTTGACTTTCGGCTTAATGAATGTTTTCGGACGTGGATGAACTATCTTTTTTTCATGCAGTGTGGATAATTCTCCAGGTGTATGAGATTTTGCCTCAGTTTTTACAACTATCTCTTTCTTTATCTCTGAGACCTCTTCTGGTTGACCATTTCGAATCACTTTCCGCACAATAATTGGTGGTTTAGAACCTGAAATTATGAATATTAACAAAAAAAATATTCAATTATCAATTCATAGATTATTGAAGCAATCTAATCTTGAGTTACCGGTTTTATTATCCGGTGTAACGTTTGTATGCGATACTGTTCGCACTTCTGTCATCTTTGCATTATTGATTTTCGTAAAAGTTTGGATAGTTTTGCCTGCTGTTACCCAAGATTCTCGTACGTGTGGCGCCATTTTGCACCATTTCTGATAAAGTTTCCACGAATTAGCTGAATCCCGATCAGCACTTTCTTGCTGAATTTGAGAATCCTTCCAGAGTAAAAAGGCCCAAACTTGTGCTTTTTGTTCATTCTAAAACAATTCGACATTATAAAAAGATTTTACAATAAAATATATCGTGATTCGTGAGAGATTTATATGACAACTTACATTTCCATTATCACGAAAATGTGATGTTTTCGAGCAGCAACCCTCTTTATTTCGGTGCTCTTGAAATTCTTCAACAAAGTGAAAAACTGAATGGCATTGCCCACAAACAAGAACATCGAGTCTGCCCATTTCTTCTTGTGCTGCTAAGTTTGTAATTTTTAATTTAGTATTTGTATTGCTTACTTTCCAGCTTGTAGATAATGTACAGTATTATAATAAGTTAAAATGCAGTTAGTTACGAATATATTATAATCAAACTAATAGTAATTTATATTTATTTGTTTGTTTATTATACTCTATTTATTTATCTCGTACGGGAATTTGAGCATTAAGAGGAAATAAGAAGCTACACTAAATTAGATAACCTTACCTTTAATGATACTGGGATTGTTGATGGTCGTAGGGCCATCTTCGCCTTCCATTTTGCTGTATATCACTTACTCAACAACCCTTGGGAGACCTGTAGGAATTCACAATACTTTAACTCTCTCTTCTTGAAGTAATAAAATCCAA
Organism: Microctonus hyperodae; assembly: GCA_030347285.1. Classification (NCBI taxonomy): domain Eukaryota; kingdom Metazoa; phylum Arthropoda; class Insecta; order Hymenoptera; family Braconidae; genus Microctonus; species Microctonus hyperodae. The sequence goes on from JAQQBR010000006.1 coordinate 643,491, forward strand.
TTCATTTTTATTGTAATTTCAAGTTATCTTAAATTTGAAGATAAATCATTATTTTCATTGATTCAAATCAAATTGAACGAATTCCCGCATTTGATACAAATCTCTCATACGGGGATGCGCGTGAGAGTGGTGAGAGGGGCTAAATAACCAAGAGGTGCCGAAATAATGCAGCGATGAGGCGCAAGGGGTGCAGCGGAAAAATGTAAGATACGTAATGCAATAATAAGGAAACGCATGGGAATGTTGGAAACGCGGCCAGTGGTGTAAAAATTGCAAATAAACTTACGTTCTGCCCGTATTTTTTACACGTTAAGGCTATGAGAAAAAGTAGCTACTAGCCACTAATACTGCTTTTTCACAATGTTTCTTTTAAGCTGGACGCACTACAATGTGAAATTACGCTTATTGTTGTGATATGATGCCATCATGCCGCACAATGGTGGCTTCGTTGTGTCGCCGCCGCTGAAGTTGTTGCGCGCCACTGCACAGTTCACACAAGCCGAAAATTGCGATATCTCGAGTTCAAGATGGCTCTTACTTCCTAAACTTAACGTCACTGTACACGTTGGCGTTTACTTTTTATTCAGTATTCAGCTAAATCTAATACTGAGTATTGTTTATGGTTTTTCAAATATATATTGGAATTTTTCACTGTTTCATCTTGTGCTGAATCGGAAGTTATATTTAATCCTTATCACTTTTAATCACACTCGTTCCCCTGGGGACATATCATGCTGGAGTGAGTTTATTCATGTTTTACTTTATAAATTTTATATTTTTCTTCCGATAGATAGAGCTCCAATCAAGTCGGGCCTACTGAATTATCTTACGGAACACTTGATGCCAGAGGGCGCCATCTGAACCTTAAACCATATAAGCCTATAGACACGCCACTAAAAAGATGTAAGACCAGAAGTAGCATCGGACCCAAAATCTGTCATTATGATGAGAAAAGTGGGATGAATCAAGGAGATAAATATAATGTAATATAAAACGTATACCAGCAGAGAGAACAATTTACCTTGTTGCAATATGCAGAGAGCTATATAAAAATCGCATGCGCACTAGAATTCCTGTAGTACTGTATATCTATACTAGAGTATAATATAGGTATAGTGTGCACCATAGGCTTTCTAGTACGCATGCGCCAAAAGTAGTACATATAGTATCAACGACAGGAATTAAACAATACAATGAAACTATCTAAGACAGGTTTCATTGTGTAGAAATATGTATGATTTAAATTTAATGTTAATCATTAAATGCATATAATCAAGTGCTAATTATAATGCATACCTCTTAGTATTTTGCAGATGTTTCATTTTATTTTATAGACAAATATTTATAGCAAATATAATGATTCAGAATAATTTATAGGTACATTGTATTTTGTTTTATATTTGCAATTAAGATTCACATGTACCACCAATAATTTTAAACGAGAAGTTTAGCATGACTGTATGATAGTATCTCATCGATTCCGTCATAATATTTTAAGATGCAATTGAATTATCATGTTTCATAACCAATTTTGTTAGGATTTGGTTCGACTTAATAGTTACTAATATAATTCCATTAGAAAATCTGACGAATGATTCGTTCTCACATTGTCTGATGGTAAAATTTTCACTAATATTTTACTATCATAAGGAAAAAAAATTAAAGAATTGAAATAAAAAAATCATCAAAAAAAAAAAAACTCATAATTTTTTCATTTATGAATTTATGTAAATTACAAGAGCAATATGCACAATGATTGAAATTCGTGAAAAATGTAAAATATTCAAGTTGAAATAAATAATATGTATATAATTGGTATTTTTAATTTTTTTTTTTTAATAACCATTGTTTTTAAATGAATTCAATTGTTAATACTACTCGAAAAAATCATATTTGTATCTTTTGTTTAGTTTACAAAAAAATGAAACATTCATTGAATTGTATCGACGTATGAATTTTATTAATTAAATTATTCAATACATTATATCATAAGTGTAAATGTTTTTTCATAGTACTAATCAAATGGTAAAAGAGAGACTCTAATGTTTACGTTTGAAATTCAATACTCCTTATTCTCGTTTTTAGAATCATTCATTTTCTGTTTTTTATTTTTTTTTTCCAAAAATAGTAATCACGCACAGTTAAAAATTCTATGTATAACTCCACTCAAAACTTGTATTAATTGTTTTTTCTTATTAATGGAAATTTCGTATCCATTTTGAACACAAGATGTTGTGTTGAATCAAAAAATCATTTCGCGTAAAATGCATAATATTTTATGTCAACTTTATATTATTTAATACTAAATTTTTGTCTGTCAAACTTTATAAACATTTTAATGTCAACATATTTTTTGACATTCCGTGAGTGTCCAATATTGTTTTGAAGTCAAACTGTGTAGCATAAAAACATGTTAATTTTACATTATTTTCAGGTTGAATTTGTATAAAAAAACTTTGAAAACAAATTTTGAGTCGATTTTTACACAAAATTTTTATTGGGTGAATATAAGTTTGAAAAACCTCAATTGAAAATTGGAAAAAAGTTAAATCAAACCTAAAAAAATATTCAACGAAGATTTAGAAACTGTGAATGAAGAATGAAAAAAGACTTAGATTAAGTATGGGGAAAGTTTCTGATAAAATTTCAATGAAATTTTGATCAAGATTAAATTAAATTTTAATCAAATTTATTTTCCATTTAACGGTTGATTTAATTCAAGATAAGTGTGATGTCTTTAATCATGCATATTTCAGATGTTTGAGTCAAGCTTATACATATCACTTGATTCAAATTTTTTTTTTGGTGTTCCTAATTTTCATGATAATTTTCGTTAGTTCAAAGTTGATGTTTACAATAATCATTGTCAAGAAGCAGATACATGAATCGTACAGTTATTTCTAGAAAACTCATAGAAACAATTTATATACCACGCGAATCACAGTACGTATACTCTATGACGTGAAAAGTCTAATTTTCATAAAAATTAATCATTAAATTTATTTTTATAAGGTTGAAATTTCTATTCCGAAAGTTTAATTTATAAAAGCACATAAAAAGTAGATCTACCAATCATCTAGTGTTGTTAAAGCCTTAATAGATGCGATAGAATAAAATAAAAAAATCTTTCTCTTTTTCTACAAGTATTTTATATTAATTATTTTAAAATAAACGTCGTGTACTTTTAATATGTACAAGAAAGATAAGACTTCTGTAGACATGGCTAAAGTTATAAGAACAATAAATCTACAGTTTCCATGATTGTTAATTTTATTTCTATACCTGATGCCCATAGTTGATAAAATCAGCCTCATCATTTTTCTTCAATTTCTGATGACCTCATAATAACAATTACCTGCTGTCAATTCATCTGTCTGGATAAATGTATTTAACAGGATGCATTGCATAATTTCGAAAATGGATATCAAAACTCAGACCTGAAATTGAATTATGTAAGAAGTAAATTGTTACTTTAGGATCAAATCTTTGACTGGGAATTTAATTCCATAAATTAATATGAAATATTTATAAATTACTCACTTATCACGAAAATTAGAAGTCGCCCCAAATTAGTTTATATTAGTTTGTAGCCAATTTAATCTATTTGTACATTTGTTTGGAATGTAGTTAAAAATTAAAATTAGTTACATAATTGTTCTTTATTTTTTGTACAATGCTACAACATTTTTCACGATATAATCAAAGAATAACTAAAACTGCATCTGTATTTCTCTAATAGCGTGTCCTCCTCTTTTATTTCCTATATATATATTAATGGATAATGTATATATAAATTAATCTATTTCAATGAGTCGATATGTATACTATTTGACATGGAAGTAACGATGAATTCCATTACATTTTTTCTATATTAAATAACTTTTTTTTTCGTATGTGATGATAAATTAAAAATGCTTTGTTTAACATTTCGGAACGCATTTTCAAAGACAATAAAACAACATCATTGTGTTTTTGATGATACTGAATTCACACTGTGTCAGCTCTCTATTAATTTGAAAAGGATATTGAAAATGATTATCAATTACAATTTTTTAAGAGTAAATATTATCTATTGAATGTTGAAATGCGCATCGGAAAATCATTTTTGTTCATTGAGATAATCATTTCGACACTGAGAAAAATAATCTGTTGCGATACAGAAAGAATTTCTTCAGTTAAAAGATCACTCTTGAAAATTTGCTGGAAATTTTCATTTGGACCTAAGGAATGACTTTCTTCATTAAAGAAATTTTCCTTTACAATAAAAAATGAACATTATTGAAATGTGAAAGTCTCGAACCGCGAAGATTTCTTTGTTGTATCAAGACATTCGTACCTTAAATTAGTGAACTTATTTTTGTAGATAAAAATATCATGATAAATGTTCTTAGTCCAAAAAATTGTTCAAAAACAAGAAAACATTCTTGTCTCAAAAAAGTCTACTTCTTATTCAGATTGATATGCTTGAATCAAGAAACCATATTTTCAATGGAAATTTACTTGATTCATGAACACTCTCAACTTCAGACAGTTATTTCTTATCATGAATAATGTTTTCTCTCAGTGTATGTTATCGTGTTTACGCATTTTTGCTTCGGAAAGTACAAGAATTTTCCGTCTAAATATAAATATCAAATCTTGGATACTATGACGACTTGATTTACATTTTATAAAATTTTCTAAACTATATACATATGACGGAGTGGATCGGTTAAACCTGCCCGAGCTGCTTTTATTATTATTTATAATATTACCAAAATGATGGTCCTGTTTTATGTTTGTAAATGAACAACTCAATATTCATCACATGTACATATTTTTAATTGGTATGTATGCAATTTCAATTGTATTTTTTTTTTTTTTTAGATAATTTCGATTAGTCACAATCGATCCAAAACACATTTTTGTTATAATTCTCTTTTGTTCTTACCAGTCTCAATAAAAGTAAGATATTAATGAAATCAGAAATCAATTAATAATTTTAAAATGGAGAGAACAAAAAACTCTTACTCATGTAATTGTTTCACTTTTCTTCCTTTCTATTTGTTTCATTTTTTTTTTACTTTCTGCTCTCTATTTTCATTTCCTTTAAACTTCGTGATGACGCTGATCGATAATATGATAAATATTGTGCAAGTAATCTTCAAATAAAAAAAATATTATACTAAACTCCGACATGCTTTAAAAGAAAAACAAACATTTAGTATTATTAAAAATAAATTATGTGTACCACGGAACACGTTATAAACTTTTTGTACATACATAGTTTACAAGAAACTAAAATTACTAAAGATAATTCTCTACATCTTTCGAATATGTTCATTGGATTTGGAAGTATGTCGCGATATCTAATCATTTATGAAATTACTTTTAATATCAAGCTAATTTAATTGATATGAATGGGAACTCCCCCTCCCCTCAATCCCCCGTCTGATTCTATATCAACTAACATGATCTCTTCCTGAAATGAAAAAAATAATAATTAAAATTCTGATGCAGCAAATTTCAACTACTTCATAGTTATGCTTAATATGCACTCTTAATTCGATTTTCATCATCATCGTCAAGTTATCACTGTTATTTGTTTGTTATTTTTTTTT